>OY856412.1:67045000-67297500 GCA_963693085.1 Alisma plantago-aquatica
TGATGCAATTGAAAAATGTTGTCTACCTTAATGATTGATTACAGATGCTTGCATATTGGCTGGGTGATAGTTGAATTATTTTGGATCTTGGCTCACTAGAAGGTTGTATCCTACAATCTTCCAAATTGATATGTGAGGGATATCAATTTAGATAAAATAGTGAGAGTGATGACTAATTAAAAACCTAATCAAAATCATCAAATTTCATAATCAAATCAAATCAAAAATGAGTTTTTAACAAATTTGCAAATTCTTTTGTAGAATAAAATGGCAACACACAACAATACATGTTCACTACAACTAGTCCTTGAGTAGGACAAATTAAATGCGAACAACTTCCATGTTTGGTACAGGACGCTGAGAATTGTTCTCATACAAGAGTGTAAGCTCTATGTCCTGAAGATGCCAGTTTCAGAAGGACATCTTCCTAATGCTCCCAGGGCTGACAGGGATGCTTAAAAGAAGTGTACTAAAGATGTTGTGGATATCAAATGCCTAATTCTATGTTCAATGAACTATGAGTTGCTAAGACGGCATAAGAACATGGAAGTTATGGAGATGGTCACACATCTCAGGAGCATGTTCTAGGATCAGACAAGACTAGAGAGATATGATATCTCAAAAACATTGTTCAAATGTAACATGGAAGAAGGAGATCCAGTAGGTCCTCATGTGCTCAAGCTCATTGGGTATATGGATAACATGTCAAGACTAGGATTTTCCTTGGGCAAGAGTTGACCAGTGACGTGATTCTACAATCTCTGTCAGATTCATATAGTCAGTTTGTCATGAACTACAACATGAATGACTTTGACAAGCCATTGATAGAGTTATTGGGCATGTTAACAACAGTTGAGGCACAAATGAAGAAAGACAAGCCTAAGTCTATGATGATGATCAGAAAAAAAAAGGAAAAGTCTAAAGGCAAAGGCAAATCTAAGAAGAGTTATACAGCTAGCCAGAAGCCCAAGTCTTCAGACCTCAAGGCAAAAGGAAGAATAAAGAACAGAGGCAAACGTCACCATTGTCGCTAGGCTAGACACTGGAAGAGGAATTGTCCCCTCATGTTGGAGGAACTAAAGAAGAAGAAGGAAGAGGTAGAGTCCTCTACTTTAGGTATAAACTTTATAAGATAATTAAAAATTTACTTCTTGATCTTGGTATGTGATACCAGATGTAGATCTGACATACATTGATGTGTAGGATCTGATAAGAAAAACATTTATGAAAGGACAAATATGGACTATAATAAGCAAGAGTTCCTACAACTTTAGTCCACATTTAGAATATATCTTAGCCCAAAGGGCATGTAATAGAGTTAGTAGAATTGCTAGTTAGTAGAATTGCTATGTCATTATGCCAATAAATAGAAACATTTTATTTCCAGCATCTTGTAATGACAAGGATTATTATGAATAAAATATCGAGTGTTCTATTTTAAATATATGATCTTATATAGAAAATTCCATGGATATCCTATGATCATGGATAAATGTCTAACAACGTAAATGGCTATATGATTATAAATGATAACTCAAACAATTAACAATATATAGAATTATCATCTGGAGCATGCAAGTGAGAAATGCATATCTAGATGTTTATATAGACTCTTTTTGGTTATTGAACTAATGAGAGACATGTAAGTCTTACTTGTGTGCATGTTATAAAGCATCCTTCACAAGATATAGTGGGTGTATAAGCTTTTTATTAGACCTTATACATGTTGACGCATGAAGATCTTATAGACTAAATGCTACAAATAGTTACTTAGACTTCATAGTGATTGTTGATGATAATGATATGCACTCAATAAAATGCAAACATAAATTTGTTGAAATGTTCAAAGAAAACTAAAAATGAATTATAACTTTGATAAAACTATTAAGAAACTTTGATATGATCAAATGTTGAAATACTTTGCATCAACAAGTTTGAGGTCCTTTTGGAAGATAGTGATGTGTATCATAATCAATTCTATCTGAATATAATGATGTGTCAGAAAGAAGGAATCACATTATGATGAGTCATGATATGATTATCATTCAATCCAATATTCTAACTAATTTAAAGAAATATATTGAACATTAAAGTGATGTACCATCTAAAATGGTTCAAAGGACGCCATCTGAGATATGGAATATGGGAATGTCATGATGTGTCTAATGGATTGTAACCTATATAAACAAAGTAGTTACTTGAATGGTTAATACACAAACCATAATTGTTGAATATTACCTCTAATCCCAATCCAATAACAAAAGTGTTTTGTTACCGGGATAGCTAAGTTCCAAAAGAATCAGTGGGAGTAAAAGTGGAACTCAAAAGGTTTGAGGACAACAAAGAGGTACAATGAGAACCAGTGAGAATCACAATTTTTTGTGGAATCTCAAGTTTGTTATGTAGCATAGAACCTCATATTCTAGTATAACAAATTTGAGATTGAATGATTATGAATCCAACAACTCAGATAGGTTGGTCATAAGATGATGAGCCAACATATCAAATTGAAACTATTGAGAATCAAATATGGGAAATATCTTAAGGCCATTATGGAGTCCATGTAAACTAAAAAGTATGACCTTGCTAGTACTACCTGAAGGGGTAAAACCCAAAACATGAATATGGGTTTTTCAATTAAAAGATCTACATGGATAACATAAAAGGAAAAATTGGTTATAAAGGTTTCAAAGTTAGTTCAAATAGTTAAACATGAAGAAATTACTTAACCAATTGGCATGCTTGTTGTTGCAACTAGAATAGACTATGAGATTTGGCAAATGATGCTTAAAAACAAATTCCTTAAAAGGAATATAAGCAGGGATGTGTAGGTATAAAGTTTCAATGTGAAGATTGAAATGAGCATCTCAAATATGGGATCTTCTATCTTGATAAGATAGTTAAAGATTTTGACTTGAATCAAGATGAAAGCTGAATTTTGTGACTATAGAAGATTTAGTGGAAGCATATATAAATATTCCACATACGATGGGGAATAACATCTCAATATTCTGAGAGTTGGCATGGAAGATACCTTAAATAATGAAGGATTAGGTGAAACACCCTATGAGATAGGGATCAAGATCTATGAGATAGTCCTTGAAAGTTTCATGACCTATATATGAGCACATATAATAGCAAGATGTTGAAACAGTTTAACACGAAGGATTCATTGAAAGAGAATCCAGATTAGTCTCTCATTAACCCCATTCTTGTGAATAATGAGAAGACATGAGTGAGATACCATATGTTGTAGCAATGGATCTATCATGAATGTCATAGATGTACTCATCCCATAATCTTGTATGTGTTGGACATGACAAGTTCATATTAATTTCCAATTAGGCTTATTAGAATGTCATTTTAATACATCCATTAGTACTTGAGAAGCACTAATGGATAAGTTGCTAAAACCATGGCAACAAGGAAGAGTTGAGTCTAAGGAGTTACACTGATGCAAGCTTTTGTAATGACAAAAGATGATTGCAATATAAAAGTTGTGTGTTTAATATTAATAGAAGAGTTATTAGCTGGAAAGAGATCTGAACTATAAAACCATTAATTTATAGTTCTAAAATTGAATCTAAGTATCCTAGTTTTATGAACACATGAGTGGATACTATATGGATCTAGAAGTTAATATGGGTGAACTTATAGATGTCCCAACCATTGATGATGTGGTAGTGATACCATGACAACAATAGAGCTACTTGTTAGGTAAGGAATATCAGATAGCATATTATGGCAGATCCATATCATATGAGAGAGTGTACATTGAGAAGTCAAGGAACATGCAATATATGGACTAAAAGCAATGTATTGCTAACCCGCTGGATTAGTAGTTATGCAGAAGAAACATGGTGGACATATTTAGATGACTATGGATGAGATCCAAGGATGATTGGCTATAAGTGAAAGTGGGAGTCTTTTGGTAAGTATGCCAGACAACCAATCATATGGTGATTGAAAAGGCATATTACATAAAGGTTTGATTAATAATAACAAAGGCAAGCTTCCAATTCATTATGATTCACTCAGTTATGAGATAATGAGGAAACGTAATGAATGTCTAAAGAATGAAAATTACTCAATGATATATGTCTTCAAGTATGTGACTTGAATAATGAGATCATATGGATGTTAAGTGTATGTACATTCTTGTTATGTCCCTAGTCAGATGTTATTGTGGAAGGCAGATAGACAATAATAACACATAAGACTTGAGTGTGAGTTGGTTGATGACAGAATATCATTAGTCATGATATGGTATATCAAACAAAGCAAATAGATACATGTTAGAGAACAATATATCAGACAGACCCACCTTGAGAGTATCATATGGAAACCATACATGGCAATACATAGTCATCTCTCATACCGACGGTGGTAATTGTGATTCTTAGACCTAAAGTCACTACACTCATCACATGTCGTTGGGTATACTTTGACATCATCCAATGTAACCCTAAAAAATGGATTGACATAAAGGTGATGATTGGGTAGCTATGACACATGGGGATATACTATGAATGATGTAGATGGGATTTGTCTGTCCTATTGGAGTTTGATATCAATGGACATTTGATTAGCGAGACTATCAAAATCATGTGCATGCACATGTGAATCAATATATGATATTGAGGTCACATATATCTCATACAGTCTGCTCTAGGTTCAAGGAACAAGGATTAAGCATTGCGAGGATGGTGATTCCATGCCTCGATTTTCAATTTTAGATATCAGAGATAAAGGAATTATACAGTTACTAAAACACCTAACTGAGATAGTAGGTTGAATTTGTTCTCCAACTTTCCATTCACTTGGGTATCACTGATGTGTGACTAGGCATCACTCTTTACTTGTGATGTCATAAGCTAGTTATGGACATTCACTAACAATATGATATGGTACCTATAGGGTCACACACATAGGAGCTCACCTAGAAGAGGAGTTTATCATGAATGATAATTGAATTGATTACTTAAGTGTTTAGGTAGTCAATTCAAGCAACAAATCAGCTGACTGGACTGACATCTGATCGGCTCAAGTGTTGAGATGGCAGATTGGAGTATCAAGCTAATCAAAAATTGAATTGGCTAAGTTCTGCTCAAACCAAGGAGTGAACTGACTAGTTTACTCAGTGAACTAACCAGCTCAGCTCACTAACCAATCAGTTGGGTGAGTTATATGACCGACTTGCATGAACGAGATCACTCAGTTCATGGAGAAATTTTATTGCATCAACGGTTAGTGTTGACATCATGTTGTGTAATAATTGGATTCGAATTGCCAAATCATGTGCGATTGGGAAACATAGTGAAACAACTGGTTCATTGTGTGAAATGACCAGTTCATTGTGTCAATCGGCCATATCACATGTGAACCAACTAGTTTGGTTGCCAACCGACCGGTATGGCACTTGTAGGTTGTGAAAACTCATGATCTATAGGTCCCTTCCACTCCCACATTGATTGGGAACCCTGACCCTAACCCCTCCTATGAATAGAAAGGTACTACAGGCTTCCCAACACACATAATTGAGAATCAATTGCTCTAACAATTGTTGTCCTCTCTAGTTATGGTAACCAAGAGAACCTAAGAAAGTCTACCCGACTAGGGGGGATAGCGAGGGAAAGAACAACTGAGGGTCATTGTGGGGAGAAGATTGGTGACTAGTACACCAACGGGTGGGACAACTCCTTGTCCTTTCTAGTAGGACAACTTGAGTTTTGGGCAGTCCATGTGGACTTCCATATAGGTGAGGTGGCCTTTGGTAGTCATTGGGAGGACGTTGTCAGTTCGTAGCATCTAGTGGGACCGTAAGGAGCCGCTACAGATGATGTTCCAGTCTTCTATCCATGGTGAAGACCATGAGTTGCATAGACACCGTCCAAGATCAACTAGAAGATAGTTGCACTCCAGGACCAGGTATGAACTTGTTAAGCCATATTTCCTATTTCATAGTTATAGATGTGATCGAGTTGTTCCTAGAATATAGATAGATAAAATATTTTGTTTCCACTGCCTTACTCTATACCTATATTTCCCAACACATACAATATGAGGAATATTGTTATGTTCCCACTAACCTTCTTGTACATAAGGCTCGTCTACATTTTGACTCAAGCCAAACCCTTTGATTTTTGGTCAAATTAAAGATTCCATCTCTAAGATGGTTACTTCAATCTAGAGATTGACCTTTGTAGATTACATACTTTATTTGCATCTTTTAGATTTATAAAACCCTCAAGTTGTGTCAAGTACACATCTTAAAGAAGATTCCTATTAAGGAATGTGGTTTTAACACCCATCTACCAAATCTCCTAGTCATGATAAGCGACAATGGCAAGCATGATCCTGATAGACTTAACCATGTCTATTGGAGAAAAGGTCTTGTCATAGTCAACACCTTGGACTTGTCTAAAATCCTCTACAACTAATCTGCCCTTATGTTTTTGTACTTTACCATCCCTAGTGGTCTTCTTCTTGAAGACCCATTTGCACCCTATGGGTTTTAACCCTTCAGGTGGATCCACAAGGTCCATACCTTGTTGGAGTACATGGATAACATCTTAAATCTCATTAGCTCAAGCCATTTCTCAAACTCTGGTCCCTGAATATCTTCTAGATGGGTTGTTGGCTCATTGTCTATGACCAACTCACTGCCTTCCTGAGTCACAAGATAATCAAATCTTTCGAGTTCAATGTGTGTTCTACTAGATCTATGAGGTTCATGTGTTAATTAAGGAATTTGAGATTTGATAATAATTTGTGAGTCTCCTTGTTCCTCGCGTACCTCTTCAGGTTCAATGTTTTCTTATTGGTCTTGAACCTCTTCAAGTTCTACTTTCCTTACACTATTCCTTTAGAAATAAATTCCTTTTCTAGGAATACACCAGTCTTGGCAACAAACACTTTGTTGTTAGATGGAGTGTAAAAGTAGCATCCCCTAGTTTAAATAACATTTCTCATATTTGGGTCCAAGCTTTTCTAGAAACATGTTCTCAACATAAGCTTCACATCCCCAAATCTTCATAAAAGACACATCATGATGTTTTCTATGCCATATCTCATATGGTGTCTTTTGAATCGATTTGGAAGGTACACAGTTAAGTGTAAACATTGTGGTTCTAGAGCATAACTGTAGAAATCTAGTTTTCTCTCTCCTATGATTATGCACACTTTGACTCAATGATATCCCTAATCATCACTTGGATGTTTTTGGGTTACATGTTGCTCGATTTATGAGTATCGATGGCTAATTTGCAATTTTGAACTCAATTTTACAATGTTGAGTGACTTACTACACATTGATTAAGTTTTCAAATTTTGAGAGGACCCAAGGTACTCATCTTGATCTAAATCTTTGCCCAATATATGGAATAGGAAATGTTGGATTCAATGGTGAAGATTTTACCCAAATCGGAAGTTCGATGGAAAAGATATGACCATTGCAATTTTACTTCCTTTATGGTCTTTTTTTACCCGCTTTTCTCCTTTTCTTGTCTTGTTAGGCCTCGGCCCATTTGTCTCCTCTTGGTTGCACCCAGCTAGCCCCTCCTCATGATGCACCCTAGAATCACTGATCCAAGGGTCTCAAATCATCCATGCCTGATCCAATGGCTGGGGATTTATCCCCTACCTTGAGCAAAAGTCAAGAAGCTAGCACCACTAGCTATGTCTGCGAGCAACGTTTTTGGGGGCCTTTTGACATATTTTCTTCCCAAAGTGATTGCCAAAGTCTTCCCCTCATTCTTGTGACCTCTCCCCTACTTTATTCCTAGCGATATGGCCCATGGTAGAGGCATGGAGCACCCCTTCAAGCCATGACTGGCTGCCATGGCCGCAGACGTCATGGGCAGGCGCATCCAGCCCTCCTCGAGCCCTAGTTTTAATCCCATCAAGTTCATAGCACCTCTCCCTTTTATTTCCACATCTTCTCACTCTCTCTTTCCCCCTCTACATTGATGTAGCCTTTCTTCTTCTTCTTCTTCCTTGAAGCTCGTTGGTGCTACCATGGCGGCAAGCTTTGGGGCTTTCCACCTTAGCCCTCTTCGATCTCCTTTTTCTTCAAATTCATATTTGAGAGACTGAGCCAACTACAGACATCTACTTTTCAAGCTCTCTCACGGTCTCCAGCCCATGGATCTCAAGTGCTCTGACAAGCTTCTCATCCCAGCACCTCCGTGTGACCTAGAGAGGATGGGCATGACCCGCCACACCGCGGGCTTGCTAGAATGGCAGTGCGCAGCGGTAGCTGGTGACCTGGGGCCTCTGGCTATCCCCACGGGGTGGTGAGCCATGACCAGGGACCATGTTGGACTGGTCAAGGTGGGCCACGGTCGACCCATGGGTGCCCAATAACATAGCACCACGTCACTTTCCCATTATGGTATAACATCATTCTCTTCCTCTCTTTTTATGAAAATATACTAGATCTTGTAAAAATCATATTAAATGATTCCTTGGCCCAAATGGGACATATTATATATGAAAATTGATCTAATCGATGTGATATATCCAATGAACCTTGTTTCAAAGTCTAATTCCCTTCATAGATCTTGTTATGTTGAAATTAGTATCAAATTCATATCTTTTACATGAATAATGATGTTTAATGTTCAAACATGATCATACCTCGATCCCAATTGATTTTTATGACCCTAAGTAGTTACATATGATATATTGTACTATTGTAATAGAACTTAATCATGCTTATCCCTCAAATGACCCTAGTTTATGATATTAACCATGAAATGTGTATCATTTGAACTCTAATGACAAGGATCATTATTTTTATGTTCAACTTGATTATATGAACTCTAAATAATCATGTTCGGTCTAGATTTGTAACATATAGTCTTTGATATATCAATATCATATATGTTTGAAACTTTAAATCCATTGCAACTTTATATTATGAACAATTTCATTAAATGGGGGGCGAAGTACATTCACGGCAGAAGTACGATGAGCAGCGCTAGGGCGATTCTGGAGGTGAGTGAGAAGGCGATCCTGGTAGCTGCTGGGGAAGATGTGACGAATCCGTCTGCTCAACCAGAGGCTGTGCAGGTTGGGAATGTGGTGGATCTGAGCAATGTGGCGAAGATCAAGGATCCGGGGAAGCAGGGGAGTATCAGGTTCAGTTTGATCGGGGTATCGCAGCAGCCAAAAACTTGGGCAGATCTAGTGGCCATGAAGAAGGATACTCAGGGTAATTTGTTCAAAAAGGTTGAGGTCCAAGTGGAGAATGGCAAGCTACTCTATCCCAAATCCATAGTGGAGAGAAATGTTCAGAAATGGAGCATGGTGGCGGCGGGTTACATTGTCAGACTTTCTCCACACTGGTCATCACTGGTACATTTCCTTGCACAGCTATGGAAGGTGAAGGGATCGTTGGAGATCAAGTTGAGAGAAAAGGGTTTCTTCGTGCTCATGTTCTCAAATGAAGAAGATCTGGCCACTTCTTTGGATGGGGGGCCTAGTTTATTGCAGGTAAGCCGCTAATCATCAAGAAGTGGGAGAGAGGGGAGCCTATGGAGAAAGTCAAGATGACAGAGATTCCAATCTGGCTGAAAATCTATGACTTACCATTAGAACTGTGGGATGAAGAAATGTTCCAGAGAATCGGCTCAGTCCTAGGAAAACCTATGCGGAAAGATAAATTGACTACGGATCTTGTTCGATTGGAGTACGCCAGACTTCAGGTGCTGATCGAGGTGGATTTTTCCTTTCCGGAAGAGTTGGAATTACAGAGCGATGATGGACAACTGGACAAAGTTTGGTTTGATTATGAATGGAGACCAAGCATCTGTAATGTGTGTGGGAGCGTTGGACACGAGCAGGGACTATGTGCGGCTAGGGAAAAGATCTCTGAGATGAATGATTTACCTCCACCATTGAAAAAGGTGTGGGTGCCGAAGAAGATGCTGTTGCGAAGTCCAATTGTCGAAGATGATGTAGAGGTCATCAGCGATGCTGTTAAATATGTCTGGGCACCTCAATTGACCATGGAGAAGATTTTGGAGGAATAGGAAGTCTTTTGTGATGCAAGTGAGAAGGTATCTGCTATAGAACAACCTTTTGATGAATTGTCTGAGTCAACCCATGAGGTATCAGAAGTCACAGGTAATGTATCTCAAGATGAAGGAAGCTCTGTTCAAGTAAGGCCAAACAATGGAACCCTCTCACCGGTCATAAGTCCTGTTCAGTCACCTGAATGGGAACAACAGAGACGCAAGTCGAAATCCCCTCCTCAGGATACATCTAAACCGGTCTCTACTGTGAAGAATATCCAACTTACTCCAAACAAGTTCTCCTTACTGGCAAATATGGTTGAGAATTCAGGTGTTGCAGCACAGAAAGACTCGTTTCAAACCAGTGAAGTACTGGTAAAAGATATTTCTAATGGTTGATGAATATGTCAACATCATTTCCTGGAATGTGAGGGGTCTCAACCTTAAAGCCCCAAAGATCCAGGAAGCAATAAGGAGAATAAAACCCATATAGCTATTCTAGTAGAAACTAAAGTAAGAGAAAGCAAGATTAAAAAGCTTCTTAATAAAAAAAATTCCGGAGTACAGCTGGTTTTCTAATAATAGCTCTCACATGTTGGGGAGAGTCATTATGCTGTGGGATTCCAATATCTGTTCTGCTACCAAGATCAAAGAAATTGATCAGCTGGTTCATTGTAGGATTGATCTAAATGATGATACCTTTTTCATCACTGTTGTTTATGGGCATAACCCTGATTCTGATAGAAGTGCTTTTTGGGACAGCATCAATGATATCTATATGACCATGAAGCATCCGTGGATCATCATGGGAGACTTCAACGTTGTTAGAAAGGAAGATGAGAAGATTGGTAGAGATACCCCTTCGAGAAGATCAATGAAGGATTTCAATGATTGTGTTCTTAACTGCAGCGTGGTTGATCTTAGTCTCAACGGGCCTCTGTTCTCATGGGATAATCATCAGGAGGGAGAACATTTTATCACAACCAAAATTGATAGGATTCTCCACAATATTGATTTTATGAACCATTTCTAGAATTTTACTGGATATTTAATCACAAATATGACCAGTGATCATAAGATTCTTAATCTGTAGATTGGGGAGAAAAAAATCATTAGAGCTCCTTTTTGCTTTATCAATGCTTGGACCAAGAAGGATGATTATCATGAGGTTATAAGAAACAATTGGTGTACCAATTTTGACGGCCTCCCTATGTTTTTACTCTATGCCAAAATGAGAAACTTAAGAGGAGCCTTACCGAGGTGGAATAAACATAAGGTTGGGAACTTGTATGAAAATCTTCACGTTTGTGAGAAGGAAGCTTATGAAGCACAATGCAAACTTGATAACCATCCTTCCAATATTGTCTATCAAGTGGAGGCCCACAGATGCAGAATGGAGCTATCTAAAGCTACAAAGTTGGAGGAATCTCTTCTTAGACAGAAATCTCATATCCAATGGCTGAAAGAAGGTGATAATAACTCAAAATTATTTTATTCTTCTATTAAAGTTTGAAGACATGTCAATCATATCAAATCTTTAAGAGATTGAGGGGAAGTCTTGTACTAACCAGCTCCTTATCAATAATTTCATTTGTGAGTTCTATACGAGGTTGTTTAACAATGGACATATTAGCAAGCTTTCTTCTATTGCTGAGTTGGGTTTCAGAACCTTGAATGATGTTAATCGCATGGCTCTTGATAGATGTTTCTCAGTGAATGAGATTGAAGAGGTGGTTCTTGGCCTTAATGTTGACAAGTGTCCTGGCCCCGATGGTTATAATGGCAACTTTTTCAAATCTA
The DNA here is from genome assembly GCA_963693085.1 of Alisma plantago-aquatica. Lineage (NCBI taxonomy): Eukaryota > Viridiplantae > Streptophyta > Magnoliopsida > Alismatales > Alismataceae > Alisma > Alisma plantago-aquatica. The sequence continues at coordinate 67,056,817 of OY856412.1, forward strand.
GTTGGCCTATTATTAAAAGTAATGTTTGTTTTACTGTTCTTCATTTTTTTAGAACAGGGAGAATGCTGAGAGAAACAAATCACACCTTTATCACTCTTATTCCAAAAGGAGGGGACAAAGATAAGCTTAAAAACTGGAGGCCTATTTCATTTTGCAATGTTACTTTGAAAATCATTACCAAGGTCATGTGCAATAGACTTCAGTATGTTATGGACAGTATCATCAGCTTCAACCAGCATGCTTTTGTTAAAGGAAGAAGTGTGAGAGATGTTATTCTCCTCTCTAACGAGATTATCCATGACTTTAATAAAAAAGACTCCAAGCACAGAATGTGTCTTAAACTAGACATTTCAAAAGCTTATGATTCCGTGTCATGGAATGCTTTGTTTAGAATCATGGAGATTATGAAATTTCCTTATTGTTGGATTGTGTGGCTCAAGGAAATTTTTTATACCACTTCTTATGAGATTTTAATCAATGGAGAACCTTCTATCTCTTTTAAACCAAGTAATGGGGTGAGGCAAGGAGACCCCATAGCCCCCTATTTGTCTGTTATTGTTATGTAGTGTTTCTCTCAGTTGATGCAGCGTGTTGTTGAGCAAGGAGAGATCGTTCCTTTGAAAGCTTCTGACAATCTTAGTATATCTCATTTAATCTTTGCAGATGATCTCATGGTGTTCATTGAAGCTAATGAGGAAATTTTTAAAAGCCTTGTTAAGATTCTGGATGCTTTTTATGATATCACTGGTCTGAAGATTAACACTGACAAAAGCTCCATTATTCTGAGTGCTGGAGCTGATAGTGACTCCATTCATGATATTCTAGGGATTCCTAGAAGAGTTGGTCCTAATAACTATCTTGGAGTCCCTTTGTTTCAAGGCAGGCTCACGAGAGAGAACTGCAAGCCCCTGATTGACAAAACAAAAAAAGACTTGAAGGCTGGAAGTCAAAAATTCTTTCCATGGTTGGTAGGATTGAACTTGTTAATTCCACTTTAAGCTCAATGCATCTTTATTGGTCTACTACTTTTCCTCTGCCATGTTCAGTGATTGAAGAACTGGAGAAGTTATGTAGATATTTTATTTGGACACATCATGAGAAGAAAACTGGAATACATCTAGTAAGATGGGATAAGGTTACCAAACCAAAAGAAGGTGGCTTGGGAATTAGATCCACTAGAGATATTTGCAAAGCGGCTCTGCTCTTTCATGCGTGGAATGTTGCAAATGGGAAAGAGTCCCTTTGGATCAGGTGGATCCATGAAAAATATCTCAGAAAGTTTTCCTTTTGGGAAATCAAGGAGAATAACACTTTCTCCTGGTTATTCAATAGAGTCATAAAAGAAAGAGACACTCTTAAAGAAAACATACAATTCACTATTGGTGATGGAGAAGGTACTTTTGTGTGGAAGGACTCTTGGCTCCCTAGATGTGAGTTTTTGATAGAGCGTCTTGGTAGCAAAAGTGTTATTCGAACTGGTATTCCTAGGGACAGTAAGGTCAGTTGCTTAATTAATAATGGCGGTTGGTCTATTACTGATTCCAGATGCCATATAGAAATGAATGCTTTGCTTCATACCTTAAAGAAGCCCCATGGTGTTAAATATACGATTTTGTTCAATGGTAAACACAATGTTAATTTGAGAAGTTTCTGGGAAAGTTACAGTTTGAAGGTGATTCATCCTAATCCCTTTTTCAAATGGATTTGGCATTTTAAAGCTCCAAAAGGATGTCAGATTCATGCATGGAAAGTCGAGCATGGTCACCTCCCTACAACTGACTTCCTAAGGAAAATGGGTATCCAATTACCTTCCTACTTCCTTCTTTGCAGGGAAAATGGGGAAGATATACACCATTGTATGTGGTCTTGCAATTTTGCTATTAATATCTGGAATCTTGCTTTTCCTGGTAGGAGTGAAGATATTCCTTTCACCATGGACATTGTTTTAACCTTCAGAGATAAAAAGAGTCACACTATCATTCTGAGCAATATGTTATGGATTTGGAGAGAAAGAAATCGAAGAATCCATGAAGGTTCTGAAAGAAATGAAGAAACTCTTTGGAGTCTGATTAGAAAAGATGTTGATGCTTTCCTTGAGTAATTGGTCTAATGGATGCAGTGTTTAGTTGGTTTTGTGGCTGGAGTTTTCTCTGGTTTTGCTGGTTTAGGGGTTGCAGCAGATGGCATGCTTTGTTGATATACAGTTACTCTCCTTTGCATAGATATGGGAGGAGATATGGTTTTGTTGAGGAGGTTTTTCTTTTTGCTGCCAAATCCCATTTCCAGCTCAGTTTTGGCACTCTTGCTCCGGATGAAGGATGGTGTTCCCTTGTTGATTCAACTTTCAAGCCATCTAGGGCCTGATTGCTGTGGTTCTGTTTTGTTCTTACATTTCTGTGCTGCAGATGCAAGAGAGAGTTGGTTCTTGGGGGCAATTTTATCCTTTATTTTGCACTTTTTGTACAATTTTCCTTTTTTTCCTTGATCCCACCTTGGGACCAAGAAGCAATGTATATACCACCCCAAAGAAATACAAAAATAGAAAAGGTGCGTGATTCACCAAAAAATGCCATTAAATGGAACATTTATGGACTCATCGTGATGATCTTCAAAACCTTGTGCTAAATTGGACCAAATATGATCAAAACTATATCTGGTCCTTTAAATCAATACTATGATGATTTGTGACATGAAATATCAAGTTATGCACTCTTATTCACTATTGTGACTTTTTGACCTAATCATGACATGTAAATGTGACTTAATGTGCATGTTGTTAAATTTGCTATCCAATCTTATATAAGACTTTCCCTAATGGTCACTCATGCTATTTGATGCTTCAAATTAGTAACTTGTTGATAAGTATGACATTTAATCTAGCTTGATCTATCTTGTACTCTAGTGATGACCGTCTTGCATAAAAATGATCCAATATGACAATGTTGATACTTAAGTTGCTTAATCTTGCTCGAAACTCATGTTGGCTCTACTAAGATCATGAAAACCTAAGTTTTAAATCTATGATCTTGATAAGATGTTTCACCCTAAGTTATGAATGATATATGATGTAGTACGTATCTTGATGATGAATATTGCATGAACATTGGAACGATGAAATCATTCATTGTGATAATTGGAACTTAGATTAGGTGAAACATCCACCCTTGATGATATGTGAGATGACCAAAGTCTTCTGATGTTAATATAGTCACTTTATTCTAATGTCGGGATCTTTTTGATAGACTCTTTTCAAAGATCCAATCATGTTTTATAATGCTAGTTTGCTCGTATCAAGGTACACTTTATCCTCCTATTGGCCAGACTAGTGGTATTGAAATTGCTTGTATGTATGAAATATAAGTTGCTTGGCTTATAATACTTGTTTGATCTATTTTTCCCTATGACTACTATGTTTTGGTCTTGATTAGATATTTTGAACAAAATTGAAAACATAATGATAGATGTCCATTATACAACCTTGTGTACTTGCCTGTATTATTGGGGTAAGAACACAAGGATGGATGTCCTACTTGAGTTGTCATGATAGGGCAGACCATGTTGAAACAAGGGTTAGATCTTGGCAATGGCCTTAAGCTCCCTTATAAATAGGGATAACTCTCGACAATTAGTCTTATAGTCCCTCACATTAAAATTGGGTAGTTAATCTTGAGCACCCTCACAGACCCCTTCCTTTGAGAAGCTGGTTAAAGGCCTTATGATATTGTTGGTATAATGGAAATGAACATAAAACATGCTTTCATGTTAATAAGAAAGTCTTTAAATGTTGTTGCTCCATTCTTTTTATCTACATTATGCTTTTTTCAAGAAATATATGTTCTTAACCTGTGATTTTATATATTTTCACAGCATACTCAGCACAGTTTTGCTAATGTGTACCCATTTTATGAGTTTAAGTAACATGTACACTACGAATCTCTAATGATGATCAATGCTTCTACACTTATGATAATCTTCTTGCACTTTGATGATATATAACGACATACACATGGTTGATATATGGGACCTAATATCTTATCAGGTATTAGTTTAGCATTCTTTTATGCTTTCTTATCTCATACCTTAGTTGTTGTTTGTGGTTTTATTCATGAATATGTTATGTGATCTATCCTACAGATGAACGTGTGGGTCCTCTCGCCTTTGTCTTTCTAGCCATTAGGAGTGAGGATTTGGGTAGAAAATGGTTCCATGACAATAACCTTGGAAGAAAGTCAAAAGATCAACAAAACTCATCATTGATTGCACCATATCCAGTAATGTACAATTCTTTCTTTCTAATACATCATTGTGTTGTGGTGTTCCAAGTGGAGTCCATTGTGATACAATACCACAAGCTTGAAGAAGGTCCTCAAACTCTTGGCTTAAGTATGAATATGTACTTTTTTCATCAAATACTTGAAGTTTTTAAGCGTTTTTCATTTATGTTTCATCAGGTAAACAAAACCATACCTATTGAAGTCATCAGTGAAGGTAATGAAGTACTGATAAAAACCTCTAGCATTTGTTTTAAAAGGACCACACACATTAGTATGTATGAGTCTTAATAGATCATTCGCCCTCTCACTGCTTCTAGCGAAGGGAGTATTTGTCATCTTGTCCAACAAACAATATTCAGGTGTCTCTATTGATTCAAAATCAAAAGAGTCTAGATAACCATCATTATGGACTCTAGATATGTGTTTCTCATTTATGTGCCCTACGAAACAATGTCAAAGGTATGTTTGGTTTGAGTTATGGAGTTTTTTTCTTTTGGTATTTACGTTATGTATATGTGTCTCTAAATCTATCAAGTATAGACCATAAGACATTGGGGCACTACCATAAAATATCCCATCCTTATTCATAGAACATCGACCATTCTTTATAAGAAATTTGAATCCATTCTTGTCTAGAAAAGATATGGATACGAGGTTCCTATTAATATCAAGTACATAATAGTAGTTCTCCAACTCTATTACAAGCCCACTAGATAGAGATAATTCATATGTTAGAACATCACTTGAAGCAATTCTTGCTCCATTAGCAACGCGAACCTCACCTTTCGCTAAAGGTCTACCTCTTTTAAGATCTTTCACATTTGAGAAAATGTGTGATCCACATCCGATATCTAGTACCCAAGATGAATAAGTAGTGAAGTTAATCTCAATTACGTATACACTTAAACTAGAGATCTCTATCCCTTGCTTCATTTTCCTAGGTTTCCTTATCCTTCACCTTATTTTGAGTGCAGAAAACTTGGACTTCATGTTAGCCTCAAAACACTTCTTGGCCTTGCCTTTGTCCTTGGACTCTATTTTTTTATCAGCATCATAGGTTTTTCCTTGTTCATTTGTGCTTCGACATATACCAACATGTCTAGCAACTCAAAAAGTAGTCTAGCCATGTTACTCAATTTCTATCACTTGATCAAATGGCTATATGAATCAGGCAATGATTGCAAAATCATATCTATGGAAAACTATTTTTTTATCATTAAGTGTGTTCCTTCTCTTTATTCATAAGTAACTAGATGTTTATAGATATAGGATATAACAGAAAAAAAACCTATCTATACAATTTTAATGCTTTGAAATCTTGGATTATAGCATGCCATACAAAATGTGGGTCAGGTTTAACTCCATCAAACATTACTCTATTTCGCGTCAAGAAAATGTGGTAAAGGAATAGAGTAACCATGCAGTGATCAGATTTACTAGTAAGGCCAATCACATCCTCCAGGGTGGTTGGGATCAATAGATCCTAGACATTTGTAGAGAGTTGACATTCCCAAAACAAGTGGATATTAGATTCAGCCGCTTGTTTGCAGAGGATACACCAAGATTCCAATGAAAATCCCCTATGTTGCAGCTTGTCTTCAATAAGTAGCTTACAATGAAATATCTTCCAACAGTGCGTCAAGACTATTCTTGGCATATTGTTGTGCCACAGCCATCTAGCCCATTGTATTTCTTGTTTTTTGGTTCTGACTAGGTTCCACGTACCTCTGAGAGTGAAGACAGGGAGGTCCTTGAAATAGCATTTGTCCTCCTTATAGATGAGTATACTACTATATATTTTCATCAGCTCCTCATTACCTCTAGCATCAGGTACACTCCATCTGCCATTGCTAATTAGGATGTTGACCTTTTGATCTCTCCTGAAGTTATTTCTTAGCTTTAGATTAGATCCATGAGGTTTTTGAGGTATTCCCCACTAACCCAAGGATCATTCCACAAATAGGTATTTAGGCCCTGGCCAATATCAAATTTGACTGGATGGGATATATCATCTCTTTGTCTAAGTAGGCTTTTCCAATACCAACTATTTTATTTTTTAGGAACGCATTTCAAAACTAAAATGCCATCCACGAGGTACTTATTGTGGATCCATTTGACCCACAATGTATTTTTATTGTTTGCCAGGTCCCACAGATTCTTGATCATGCCTTCCTTCACCCAATCTTCCATCTTATGAATGCCCAACCCTCCTTTAGATTTAGTTGAAAAATGGTATCCCAATCAATTGTGTGAATGTGTGATTCATCTTCCTTATCCCCCCACATAAATTGTCTACATATGTAGTCAATTTCCTCCATAGTAGCCCTAGGAATAGGAAAAATGCTCCTCCAGTATAGGTGGTAAGCTGACTATGTGGATATGACGAGTTCCAACCGGCCACCCATAGACCGAATTCTAGCTTTCTAGGTCTCCAATTTTGTTTTTATTTTATCCACCAAAGGTTGGCACATAGTATTTGTTAACCTACCTGTAAACAAAGGTAGGATGAGATATCTCACCAGTAGTTCAGTAGCTTCAATCCCAAGGACCGTAGGTATGTGATCAGAAGTTGTTGAGCTAAGGAACAATTGGCTTTTAACAGGATTCAAGTGGAGCCCAAAGCATTTACTGAATTCATTCAAGCATTTAGACAGTCCCTCTATATTCTGTATATCATCCTAAATAAACAGCAATAGATTTTCAGCAAACAATAAGTGGGAAATTCCACAGTTCCTGGTTTGCATGGGTTGGATGATGTTTTCTTGTTTAGCCTTAGATAGGATAGCAGTGAGCCCTTGCATTCCAATCACGAACAAGTAAGGAGCTAGTGGGTCACCTTGATGAATACTATTAGAGGTCTTAATGATAGGTGTAGGACTTCCATTGATTAGGATTTGGAAGGATGCACTATTATGGCATTCAAACACCCAACGCAACCAACGTGAAGGGAATTACATAATTTATGTGACTTCAATCAAGTATTCCCTATTGATGGAATCATACGCCTTGGAAAGATCATCTTTGATGCACATTTTTGTTTTGGAGTTGTGTTTTTTGAAATCACAAAGAAGTTCATTCTCCAAGAGAATCGCATCTGAGATATGTCTACCCTTCACAAATGCACATTGATTGATGCTGATGATTTCAGGAAAAATATCCTACAATCTATTACCAAGGACTTTAGAAATTATTTTAAGAACAAAGTTACATAGATATATAGGTCTCCATTCATTAACTTTGGATGGTTTCTTCACTTTAGGCAGCAAGGAAATGAATGTTTTATTCATCTCCATCAGTAACCTGCCTTTTTGAAAAAAAAATCTTATGATGTTTGGACCCACTATACACCAAGTTTCTTTGAAGAAGTGAGTTTTGAACCCATCTGGGCCAGGCAACTTATCACTGCCATCCCTTATGACAATATTTGTAATTTCCATATCAGTGATTTCTTTGCTAAGGACCAGAATATGTTGCTCATTTAGTTTTGGGAGATTCTGATGTAGAAAGGGTGTTCTACTCTGCCTTTTATTGAAAAGATTGGAATAATATTCAGAAGTAAGTCTAAAATCTATTTGTCATCTGTCACAACCTTCTCATCATGATGGATGAGTTTTATCTGATTCCTACTTCTTCTAGTTTTCATGGATAGATAGAAAATTTTGGAATTTCTATAACCATTCTTCAGCCAAAAAACCCTCGATTTTTGCCTCAACATAGATTCCTCGGCCTCTCTAGCCTACTGGGCTTTATTTGCTTTTTCAATAGCCACTTCCAATAAAAGTTGGTCATTAGGATGCATGTTTGATGCACTATAAGCTTGTTGAGCTTCTTCTTCAAGCAGTTTAACACCTTCCATGAGGTTCCCATTTCTTTCCCAGTTCCTCTTTTGGATAGCAGACTTAACAACCTTCAGTTTATGAACAACTCTGTACATAGGGCATCTAGCAACATCTTTGTTCCATGTTGAAGAAACTACCTCAATAAAACCTGGCATAAGAGGATAGCAGTTGAAGAATCTGAATGGGTAGAAATTTTTTCTTTGTGCATCCACTAGGTGAAGGACTTGCATGCAATGGGCACTATTGATGGTAGACTTAATTTCCAACCAGTGCTTAGGATATATGTTTAGAAATCCATAGTTCCCAAAGTTCTGTCTATTTTACTTCTTGTATTATTTAAACCGAGTTGTTGATTTTTCCATGTAAACAAAGGGCCCTTTTCCTGCAACTCAATCAAGTCAACAAACAAGAATAGCCTCGTTGAATTCAGCCATAGATCATTTTCATGGAGCAGATCTACCCCTTCTTTCTATTTCATTTCTCATTGCGTTAAAATCCCTCATAACAATCCAGGGGTGCTATGTGTTTTGACGGATGTTCACTATGTCCTTCCACATCTTTGTACGTTTTCTATCTTCATTGTTTGCATAAATAATAGAAATATCAAGAATAATATTATCTTAACTAAGTTGAATATGAAGCATCTACTTTGACTAAAAAATTATTGTCATAGAATAGTCCAGATTTTCCCAAAGTGCTAGAATTCTAACCTTCCTATGCTCTCTCAAATTATCCAACCATCTAGAGTTAGGCCATATATGTTGTGTAGCTCTAGGAATCCTTTTCTTTTTTGACCAAGAAGGCAATGTCAGCCTTTGTCTTTTGAATCTCATCTCTAATAACATCCTTCTTGCCTTGAGCACAAAGGCCTCGGATGTTCCAAGCTAAGATGAGAGGGTGGTTCATAATAGACGATGAGGAACCGGCCTGCTGCCAGCTTGATTCCCAGTATTTGGTTCTGGGTCTCCACTTTCATTTTCTTGGTTCTTAAATCGATTATTGGAGCTTTGTCCTCCAGTTGAGTTGATGTGAGTCTTCCTTCTATTAGGAGATGTAGTGCTTCTTGGCTTTTGTAAGCCATCTTGGTCATTTTGTTGAGCATTTGTTGTGCTAGGAGCAAGTGATTTAGGCCTAGCAGTGCCCCTGTCATGACAGTTGCACTCTGGCTTGGAGTCTCACCTGGCATTGTTGCCATCCACTAATCAACATTCTCTAACACTGATTGGGTAATAGCAATGGATGTATCAGTTGATGAAGGGTCGACATTCTCTAACCCTGGTTAGGTAGAAACATGTGTGGTAGTCTCAGCCTACTTAGGCTCCTTACAAAGCCTAGTGTCATGACCAAATGATTCGCATTGAGGGCATCTGGTTGGCATCCATTCGTACTCAATGTTGACAATGTAAGGATCACCTTTATCAGTTCTCAGCTTCACCTGCTTTGGGAAGAATGACGAAGCATTCATCAGGACATTGACCCATGCATATTCCATTCTACCTTTTGCCTTGATCTACCGATCTAGGCATTGTGGCTTGCCTAGGTAAGTTGCAATGCAAGCAATCATCTGTTCATTCCAAAGTTCTAGCAGGAGGTTTAGAATCTTCAACTAAACTGGGGCCACCGTAAGCTTTTCTTTCTCCATTGGTTCACATTTATCCCACTTCTTAAGGATCATTGGTTTTCCTTTGACATACCATGGACCCCCCTCAATGGTGTTATTCAGATCTTTGTCTTCCTAGAACTTAATGATAAAGCATCCATTAGCTCTTCCCAACAATTCTAAGGACCCTTCTGGTTTCCAAATCCCTTTTAAGTAATCCTGCAATGTGGGGATATGGGGACGAAATCCAATGATATAGTCGGCTACTGTGTTTGCCCATTGTGCAATTGTTTCATCTACCTCAGTTTGAGGGATGATAATCTCATCATTCTCTACTGTGATGTTCTCAATCGATATCCTAGTGTTGACATCTCCAATTTGGTCTTTGAATAGGGATGAGAAGCATCTAGGTGTAGACGCAACTCTAATCTGTGGATGGGTCTATAATTCATGCAAGTCATCTACCTTGACCTTGGGTCGTCGTTCCTCTTCTAGAGTGGGCGCCTCCACCACCTCCACTCCTCACGCTCATCGTGTTCTTTTAAAAAAAATGAACACTTCAATCTTTGTTCTATGGACGACTCTTGACCTAAAGGAAATCCCAATCTTTCTAGATGCTCCACATGCCCAATCATATTGAGTACATGGGACTCTATTGGGTAGCCCTCTATTAGTTTGCACTAAAACAACACCTTAGAGACATTATACCTTTCATGTTTCTCATGCAACTCATAGTTCATATAGCTCAGCATAAGGTCTCTGATGTCTACAACATTATTGGCATGCTTCAAGTAAGCATCCATTTCAGCCTAAGGCGTACATAGAGCAGATTCCACTGGCACTAGTGTTTCAGGAACATAGAGAACACTTCTCAAAGTCTTGAACCAATTATGGAAATATATCTTGTTTAGATTGTCCTTCATAAGGACTGGTTACAATGATGACTTGATTGTCATTTGTTTCTACAAGAGAAAAATTTTGCATATTGTAAAAATACCTTTTGATTTTATTTGATTTGAATAATGTTTGATGATATAAAATTAGGCCTTCAATTAATTATCTCTCCCACTATTTTCTTCAAATTGATAGCCCTCACTACCAATTCAGAAGATTGCAACATACAATCTTCTAGTGAGCCAAGACCCAAAATCAATTAAGTCAGTACCCAACTAACGGTGGCACTCGTGACCAATTATTGAGGTTGGAAACACTTGCATTTGCATCTCATACAATTCTTTGATAGATGGTATGCACAACTTCTTGCCATGTTCCATCTTTATGCTTCTAGGCACTTAAGCCTGACCCATAAGTGAACACAATAGAGTATGCACCCTACTAGGGTAGACCCACATATCTACCATCACACTTACACAAGATAGATAACGCACCATGCTAGGGCGTGTCCACATTTGGTCAATCAAGCTTTTCATGTGTGCTTCTCATGGAAAGCATCTTAGGCTTAATATTATATTTAGGGATTTTGTATTTATAAATACATATGCATATCTAATCACCACATACATATAGTTCGTATTGTGTACATGCTATATCCCACAAATGAAAAATTCAATAAAACAAAAGCAATGGTTATGGCCATTCTAATGTAATTCCTTAGAGCCACAATGAATTACCACAACCTAGGGTCTACATTTCATGCAAAAACTTATTGTTGATGAAGATCTATGCTTGACAATCTGGGTGGATCGGTTCAATCCTTCAACTGATCGGCTCGCCTCCTAGTCGGTCGGTTGGTCGTCTCCCTGGTCGTCTAATCTCTAGTTCACCATCTTCTGGATCCTCCAGCCAATCTTGTTCAACCTCCAGCTGATTGGTTCATCCTCCATGGTCCTCTAGCCGGTCGACTCATCTTATGAAATGGGCAGATCGTCTTCTTCATTGTAACAAGAAATTAAACTATCCTCATATTATATGATCATAGAGAAACCTCAAGTTACATTTGAGGGTATCCAAGGTAGGAGATAATAATACTTTTACAATTGGAAGATAAAGTAGAGGCTCGGTATGCAAACCAAGATTAAACATGAATAAACACACAACCACCATGCACAGATAATTAGGATTATTGGCCATAACCACGCTACGCATCCACCATCAAAACTAACTTTTAGGGTGACACATGTAAATTGCATGTATATATATATATATATATATATATATATATATATATATATATATATATATATGTGTGTGTGTGTGTGTGTGGTGTGTATATATATATATATATATATATATATATATATAAGTTTGGGATTGTACATTGTATTTGATCGGACATTAATATTCACATCATATGCAATAAATAAATGATGAAAACCAAAAATCTTATCATCTTGATTATCCCAAAATATAGGAAATTGACGTGGCTCTGATACCACTATAGGGAAATATGGCGACAGAAAAGGCAATGAAAAAAAATTAGCTACCATATTCCTCTTATAATAGTAGATTGTGTTAACAACTATATAATAGAAAGGATAGTTTTGAGGATATACCTGGTCTTGGATCAAGTCCAATGAGAATTTCTTTGTTGTAGTGCACGCCTTTATTCAAGTTGCACCTGACTGTGGTTGCACCAGCTCCTGGTTGATCACCATGGATGGCAGGCTGATGTTGTTCTCCTAGCGGTCAGGAAACAGCCATCCTCTGCTCTATGGTAGTCCACACGAACCACCTAGAACTCCTGTCATTCTAGAAGAATTGATAGGAAGTATTTATCCCTCCACGTTGGTATCCAAGAACCAACTTGCTTTCCCACAATTGTTCTCCCTCTCTATCCCTCCCTTTATCGGGTAGGACTTGCTCGAGTTCTCTTGGTTACTACAATCAGAGAAGATAAACAATTTTCAAAACAATTTAGTTGTTTCTATAGGAAGCCCCAGTACCCCTCTATTTATAGGAGGGTTAGGGTCAGAGTTCCCCATCAGTGCGGGAGAGGAAGGGACCAGAATTTCATAAATTTTTGCAACCTGCAAGTAGAAAAATGATTGGTTCATAAGTGAACCAGTCGGCTAGCATGTGATCTGACCAGTTCACCTAGTTGTCCCTCCATGTTGGTGTCCAAGCACCAACTTTCTCTCCCATAATTGTTCTCCCTTTCTATCCCTTCCTTTATCAGGTAGGACTTGCTCAGGTTCTCTTGTTTACTACAACCAGATAAGATAGACAATTTTCAAAAGTAATTTAGTTGTGTCTCTAGGAAGCCCCAGTACCCCTCTATTTATAGGAGGGTTAGGGTCAGAGTTCCCCATCAATGCGGGATACGAAGGGACTGAAATTTCATAAATTTTTGCAACCTGCAAGTGGAAAAATGATATGTTCACAGGTGAACTGATCGGCTAGCATGTGATCTGACCGGTCATGTTTCCCAGTTGTAATTATATTGGCAATTCTAATCCAATTAATGCACAACATGATCTCATCTCTAATCCTTGATGTAATCAAATTTATCCATGAATTGGGCGGTTCATCTCATTAATTAGTCATCTGGAGACCTTGATTCGATCAGTTCAATAAGTGAACCAGTCGGTTCATACCCTGGTTCATCCAGAACTCAGCCAATGCAATTTTCAATCAACCTGATACTTCAACCGACCGGTTCAACACTTGAACCGATCTTCAGAGTCCAATTAGTCGATTGTTGTTTAAATTGAATAGCTAAACACTTTTAGTAATCAAATTAAACATCATTCATGAACAAACTCCTATTCTAAATGTATCTTATGTGTTTGACCCTATAGGTTCCAATTTACATTAGTAGTGTATTTCCATAACCAATTTATGACATCACAAGCAAAGAGTGGTGCCTAGAAAGACATTATTTTTGCCCAAGTAAATGGAAAGTTGGAGAACTACTTCAACCTACAATCTTGAATGGTGTAACAGTATTTGTATAGTTCCTTTGTCACTGATATCTAGATTGAACTCGAGGCACAAAGTAGTCGTCTGCTTCAACATTCAATCTCTATTTCTTGAACTAGAGTGGGCTTCCTGAGATATATTAAGCTCAATATCACATATTAACTCACATGTGCATGGCCATACATTTGTCAGCCTTGCTAATCAAGTGGCCAGGATATCATACTCCTGTAGGAGGGACAAATCTCATCTACATCACTCACAATCATCCCCATGTGTCACAGTGCACCCAAGCATCACCTTTATGGTAACCCTTATTCAAGGTCACGTTGAGTGATGTCTAAGTACACTGGACGACATGTGATGAGTGCAGTGACTTCAGGTCTAAGAACCACAATCACCACCAATAATATAAGAGATGATTCTGACTACCTATTATGGTTTCCATTTATCAGTCTTATGGTGGGTCTGTCTGGTACACTTCTCTCTAACAAGTACATATGTGTTTGGTTTGACATCACATATCATGACTGATGAGATATTGTCATCAACCAACACACTCTAGTCTTTGTGTATTATTGCTTTCTTTATTGCTTCCACATTAACAATTGACTAGGGACCTAAAAAAGAATGTATACTCTTTACATCCATATCATCTCATTGTTCAATTCCTCAACTTGAAGACATATATTATTGGGTAATATTATTATTTAGATATTTTATTATGTTACAGCATTATCTCATAACTGAATAAAATAGGATAAATTGGAAGATTCCCTTTATTGTTAATCAAATTATTTACAAGTTATGACATTACAATCATCATATGATTGTCTCTTTGGGCATACATACCAACAGTTACAAATTATCCAATACACTTTTTTATAATAAGTACCTATATGTTTTACTTGATATCTAAAATAATGACTAATGAGACATAGTCATCAATTAACACACATACTAGTCTTAATGTATTATTTCCGTCCTAATTTCTGTATAATATCTAACTATGGACCTAGACAAGAATGAATACTCTCATCATACACATTATATCATGGTCATTTCCTCAGTTTGAAATCACATGTTATTCGATCATACATTCTTAGGACATTGTCATATTTATTTATTGTCTCATATTGAAGCAAACATAATGAATGGAATTTCCATTCTTAATAATAAAATCAATTACAAAGGATGCCATTACAAGCATCATATGATTGGCTCTCGCTGCATACTACCAGTCTCCCACTTGCACTAGAGCCAATCACTCATGAATCTAAGTCCAAGTTATCTAGCATGACCATCATGCTTTTTGAAAGTTTCTTCTCTAGAGGATCACCAACATTGCTTTTGGCTGATACTCTACAAATATTCACATCTTTTCATTGTATTATGCTCGTATGAAATGTTAGTGTCATGGTATATGCTTGAAACATTGATGTGAATTGGGTTCCTTAGCTTGTGCAGTGGCTTCATTATTACCATAATATATTTCTACTGCATCAACAATGGATGGAACCACTCCTAATTCACCAATGAACTACTTGATCCTTACAACTTCTTTTATTATGTTGGAGGCATCCACATACTTGGCCTCTATTATGGAATCAACCAATGTCTCCTGATTGGAACATGTACATTGTTCCCAAAAAATTATATGTATATCAGTTGCATTCTTCCTTTGGCGATGAAACTGAATTTGACACTTGCATTGCAAAATGATAAAAAAAAAGATGAGATTGGATTCCCCACCATATTTTATTTATAAAATGAGAAAAATAAGAAAAACATTGAATCCACAGTAGAAAAAACCAGTTGACCCTACATAGCATTCAAACGTCAGATATATGAGGAAGATGGAGATACTAACCAAAAATCAGATCCTACAATCTTGTTATGAGTGTGAAAGGTTTTGCACCCATATTGCTTGATATTTCTTACTGTTCTCAAGATATGATGATTTCAAGTTGGTTTAAAAAGAAAAGAAAACAACAAAAAATGATAAAAATGTTTTTATATGTGTAAATCTTTGGGATTGGAGATGGTTGTGGCTTTCTCATCATTGCCCTAAAAATCCTAGTTTTTATGTGGGGGATATTATTGTCTTAGTATATCCACGGTAGAGAACCTTCTCAGGTGGTTACAATCGATATGTAGGAAAAAAGAAGAGGATCATGAAAAGAAATATAATTTATTACCAAGATGCACTCTTTTTGTGTGTAATCAAAGCAAGATATATAAGCAGATCACATGACGGTGGTATGATGCAGTTTGAAATGTGAATAATCAGTTATGGAATGAAGAATACTAATCTCAAGTATATGTGAGCAACTAAGAATATTTATAAACTAGTAGTTTAGATATGCACTATCATTGTTCAATCAAACGCCACTCAGAAAATTGGTGTGTTAGAGGAAAGATTCTCTAAACACAAGCAATGCAGGATATAAAGAGGGGCATAGTTGATCCTCTGAGCTTCAGGGGGGTCAAAAAGCCCTCATAGTACACTAGATACAGGGGGTAATATTTATAGGATATGTTTAAGGTTTGGAATATGTATATAGAAGACTTTGGAAGTGGTTTCAAGATGAGGTTATGTTCCATAAAGGTGTGCCCAAAGATAGAGGTGAACTACCACATGTTATGTGGAAAATGATTGTGCTCCCCCCATTCCCTATGCAGAAAAAAGCATGTTTCCCAATTTTCCAGATTTTTCAAAAACATTTTGGAGCAAATCGGATAAAGTTGGTGGAAAACATAGATCATGATTGATTTAATAAAATAGTCGAGGAAGGGGTAAAGGTATTAACTTAAGATTATTCTTCATTATTATTAAGAAAGATATGTATTTTGTGAGAGAAAAAAGGCAATAATATCTTTTGGAAAAAGGAATATAATTTATTTAGGATAATTAAACTGGGAAATTTATGAGAAAGGCTTATCATATTGAATAATCGGTTTACACATTATACACTTACATCCTAAGTGATATTAAGTGTTCAAGAACAATCCCAAACTGGGGACTATCCAATTTTTACTCCTAACGAGTAAATCTTTGATGGGTTTCTATGCCAAATTAGGATTTACAGTTTAGAATTTAGGTATATATATAAACTTAGTCTAAATAAAGATAATTTAGTTAATTCATATCATTTTAATTTAATTAATTTTTAGGTTTGATTATTTATCCGTACAACACTCAGATTGAATAATACATCAAATTATACAAATTTTTATACATGAATTCCAACTATACAAGTATGATTTCTCCAATTTTTAAATTAAAACCCTAGCTACATTTCAACATTCAATTGAAATCAATTTAGGTAAATTCATATAAATTTGTAACTCATAACAAGTTAGTTAAACAATTATACAACAATGCACTCAAAAAATACGTATAAAATAATGCATTCAACAATTAATGTCGATTTCCCATCAAATAGTTGATACCACATTTATTGATCCTTAATAAAAACCACTAGCCTCGATAAGACTTTAGTCTTCAGTTGTATACAAAAATCAACACCATAGGTCTACCCGAACGAAAATTGACACCATATTTATAGATCCCTAATGAAAAATGCCAACCTCGCTAAGCCCTACATCATTTGTTGGAGGTAAAAAATTGGCACCATATGTCAAACTCCATCATCCGTTGTGGACCAATAAATTGACAACATATGTACTCACCCCTAATAAAAAAATGCCAACCTAGGTAAGAATTTAAGCGTCAATTACCCACCAGGAAATTGACAACATAAGCCAATTTGGGAGGGGGGTATTTTGTGTGGGGCATGGTAGAAACCCTTTTTAATCAGTTCTTTTAGTAAATAATTGACGACAAAGGGTTTTTAGAGGAAAAAATGTGTGTGGTGTCTTTGACCTACGATGTCGATTTCTATGGTAGACATCGATGACAAAGTATTTTTAGAGGCAAAATTTATTTCATGGGGAGGGTTTTTTCGTTAATTTATTTACGAATAATGCAATAGACCTATGCCAATTTTTTCTATTAAAAAATTGAATTTCATAGGCTATCTTAGATGTTGCTTCTTCACAAAGAAATTGATGTTATAGTAAAAGTGTTACTTGCATTTGTTCTTAATCGACAAGACTTGACCAATAGTGACGTTTGCTTTACAATAATTGATGATATAGGTCTTTAGTGTCTCTTTTCTATAGAAACGGATGTTAAGATAAGTGACACCAAAGTTCAAAAATGTAGTAGTGATAGGGGCACAATCATAAAATCTCTCTTCTTTATAAATTGAACATCGACCATTCTTGATATGAAATTTAGAACATCTTGTCCAAACATGAAATATAAATGATGTTACTTTATATGTCAACTAGGAAATAATAGTTCTATAACTCTGTTACAAGCTCACTGGGAATATATAAGCGTTAGTTGCCTATAGTAGTGGTATAACGTTTGCTCCATGTGCTATGCATAGATCCACCTCCCCTTTCTTCAAAGGCCTACTTCTTTTTTTTATCTTGCGTATTTGAACATATGTGAGACCACATATAATTTCTAATATGCATGATAAATAAGTAGATAAATCTATTTCTATAACATATATGCCTAAAGTGGATATCTCTATTCTATGCTTCTTGTTCTTTAGTTCTTCTAGGTAAAGCGGACAAATTCGTTTCCAATGTCCAACCTAGTTACAATGGTGAAGATTGCCTTCTTTACCCACTTCTCCTTTTGTTTTAAGTGTAGAAGACTTAAACATTTCACCAACCTTAGAACCTTGCTTAGCCTTGACTTTGCCCTTGAACTTCCCTTTTTCTCTTTAACTGTCAACACGGATTTGGGCTTGTCTTTGTTCATTTTACTCTTAATTGTTTTTAACTCTCCAAATGGCTCTAATAGTGGTTTTATAGAAGTGTTCATGTTGTATAGTTCATGATAAGGTGTTTATATGAATCCAAATTTGATTGCAAGATCACATTCTTAGCTGAATCTTAGACTAAAAGAAGTCTTTGTATTCTTCAATTAACTTGAGTATAAGGGGCCCAACTGGATCGTTTGTGATATTATACTTAAATAATGCCTTAGAGACATCAAATCTCTTTTTCCTTTCTTATTCTTGGTACATGTTCGTGAGATGTGTTATCGTCTCAACAACTCCCATGGTCTCATGATGCTTCTGAAGCTCATGATTCATGCAGCCAACATAAGGCACTTTATGTCCATGACATCATCAGAGTGGTTACAATAAGCCTCCATTCCCACCCTAGGCTCATTCATATATGGTTCATCAGGTACTTGTATATCCAGGACATAGATTTGACGCTCATGTGTGAGAACAATTCTAAGTGTCTCAACATAGTCATGGAAGTTGTTTCCATAAAGTTTTTCCTTCGAAAAGACTGATCACAATGAGCACTTATTGTTGTTGTTTGCCATTTGATCTAAAGAAGTAATTGCAAGAGTAAATATATGATTTGAAAAAGTTATATTGATATTTATTTGGTCATTAATTAAATATCACTCTCATTATTTATTTAAAATTAATAGCCCTCGTTATTAGTTAGGAAGATTGCACTGTACAATCTTCTAGTGAGACAAGGTTTGTATTTCATCAAGTCATGAGTCGGCTTTGTCTGATTACCTACAATTTGGCCATCTACATAGTGATATTTTCTAATTGCATCTAGTGCAATTCTTAATAAATGGATGAACCACCCTTTCTCATAACCATCTATATGTATCTAGGTATTTAATACTATTAAGATAACCTAGTTATGTTGACCCAAAAAATAACTCAATAGAATATGCACCCTACTTTGGCAACCTCACATATTTGTTCTCACACTTCTTTAAGATAGATGAAGAACTTTGCTTTGGCATTTCCACACTTAATTGGTCATGTTTTTATGTATGTTTCATATTGGAAAGCATCTAAGACTTAATACGTTATTGGAGGGGTTTTATATATACATACATATCCAAACACCACATGTCAGTAATGTAATGTACACACATTATATCCACAATCTACAAATAAACAACATTGTTCATGGCCATACTGATGTAATCATTTTGAGCCATAAAGGATTACTATCTACCTAAGGTCCATTTGCATCTTATGCATCATTAACACTATGAATTACCACATGAACTTGCATTTGTGTTGCACCATGATCAATGGCTCCATGTATGTTCATTGGATCTTCATGGTTGTCCTAATACATCAAGTCATCCAAAATTTATTCTATTTATATCCAATATTATATGGTATGTAGAAACCTCAATTTACATTTGAGGGGATTAGTAGGGAGTACAAACCATTACATATGAAATAAAGGAGATGAGGCTCAACCTTAAAGCCAAATACTTGTCAACAAAAATTCAAACACATCCATTCACAATGTGCACCTAAATGCGGTTGTTGGCCATAACTATTCAAGCATTCACCAAACGAAATATATTTTAAAGGTGACATGTATGATTTACAGATATATAATATCTAATACATATATATATATATTAAAGATTGCATATTTTCCATGTAGGACAATCCTCATAAATAAATATTTGGTACTCGTGCAAACTAGGTGAGATAAATATGGGTAGTTCCCCTATAGTGGGATCCTAACAATATATCAGGAAGGAATGAAATGAGATATACCTTGTTGTAGAGTACATATGATGATGTTTCTCACAAGAAATATGAGACAAATAGAAGATGTTGATGATTCACAAAAGCATATGTGTCTTTATATATTCCACATGGATGACGGGAACTCCACTTCACACTACAAGATCTAGGGGAAAGGAGCATCCTTTATGTTGGCAATGTGTTAGCATTGTATTATCTACCTTCTCTATCTCCTTGTGGGTAATGATGGCTAGGGTTCGTGTGTAAAGAGGTGTAACCCATACCCTAGTCGCCATGGCCCTTAATATAGGAGAGGCAAGGAATCAAGATTTATAATAAATATTTGGAAACAAAAAGGCAATGGGTTGCATTTTAGCATCATGTCCGTAGACAGTCGGTCAGCCGACTAGTCAGTTTACTCAAACAACTAGGCTATCAGAACTTTTTGTAAATAGTTTGTTGACTTACTAATCCAATATGATTGGGTCGACCTTGTCTAGTCAGTTGATTGGATTGTCCACTCAACTGATTGGACTGAACTTAGCCTAGTCAACCAATTGGATTTTCTAATTGATCATTTAGTTTGTCAATTTGGTTGGTTGGACTTTCCAATCAGTCAATTGGGCTTCTAGTCAATTTACCAATGATTTAATTGATCGCCTAACTTTTGGCAACCAATTAATCTTATGTCCATGATTGTACTCCTCTTCCTTTCTCATCATATGTATGTGACCCTATAGGATCCAAATTATGTAGGTAGTGATGTCTATATTCATATTATGACTTCAAAAACAATGATTGGTATCTAGAAAGACTTTTCTACCACAAAGGTAATTAGATAAGTTGGATAATAACTTCAATCTAGTGATTGGATACTTGCTATAGTGGTCATATAATTGTAGGAAAATATGGTGGCAGAGCAGGTAGTGAAAAAAATTAACTATCATATTCCCCTTATAATAGTAGATCGTGTCAACAATTTATATAATAGGAAGGATGGTTTTGAGGATATACTTGGTCCTGGAGCAAGTCCATTGACAATCTCCTCGTCGTACTATGCTCCTTTCTTCAAGTTGCACTTGAACAACCTCTATAGTAGCTCCTAGTTGTTCCCCATGGATCACAGTTTGACATTGTCCTCCTAACTATAAAAGCTCCTCGCCTCTAGAGTAGTCCATATGGACCAATTGGAACTCATGTCATTGTAGAAGAACAAACAAGAAGGAGTTGTCCCTTCACATTGGTGTACTATCACCAACTTGCTCTCCTACAATTGTTCCCCCTTATTATCCCTCCCTTTATCGAGTAGGACTTGCTGGTGTTCTATTAGTTACCAGGACCAGAGAAGACAAAAATTGTCAGATAAAATTGAGTTGTCTCTCTAGGAAGCCCCCAGTACCCCTCTATTTATAAGAGGGTTAGGGTTAGGGTTCTGAATCTGTGTGGGAGTGGAAGGGAGTGGAATTTCATGAATTTTCACAAACTGTGAGTGGAAAAATGATTAGTTCACCTGTGAACTGATCGGTTGGCATGTGAGATGATTGATTCAACCCTTGAATTGGTCGTTTCATCATGTTTCTTAATTGAATTGTATTGGCAATTATAATCTAATTAATGCACAACATGAAGTCAGCACTAATCCTCGATGCAATTGAATTAATCAATAAACTGGGAAGTTCATCTCAATAACCAGTCATTTTACGACCTTGAGTCGATTGGTTCACTCAGTGAAATGGTCGGTTCATGCCATGGTTCATCCAGAATTCAGCAAATACAATCTTAAATCAACCTGATACTCCAACTGGTCATTTCAACCTTTGAATTGGTCAGCTTAGAGTTCAGTTAGTCAATTGTTGTTTAAATTGAATGCCTAAACACTTTAGTAATCAAGTTAAACATCATTCATGAACATACTCATTTTCTAAGTGTGTACTAAGTGTGTGACCCTATAGGTTCTATATTATATTGGCAGTGAATGTCCATAACTAGTTTATGTCATCACAAGAAAAGAGCAATATCTAGTAAAGCATCATTGCTGCTCAATTAAATGGAAAGTTGGAGAATAACTTCAACCTAAAATATATGATTGGTGTTACAGTGTTTATATAGTTCATTTATCACTGATATCCAGATTGAACTTGAGGCATGGAATCATCATCCTCTTTAACATTCAATCTTTGTTCCTTGAACTAGAGTAGTCTGTCTGATATATATGCAAGCTCAATATCACATATTGACTCACATGTGCTTGGCCATGCATTTCTCAGTCTCGCTTATCAAGTGGCCAAGATATCATACTCTAGTAGGAGGGGAAATCCCACCTACATCACTCACAATCATCCCCATTTGTCATGGTGCATCCAATCATCACCTTTATAGCAACCCTTATTCAAGGTTACAGTGGATGATGTCAAATTATATTGAACAACGTGTGATGAGTGTAGTGAGTTTAGGTCTAAGAACCACAATCACCACCAACATTATGAGAGATGATTTTCACAACCATGTAATGGTTTCCTCGTGTCACTCTCATGATGGGTCTATCTGATACACTATTCTCCAACAAGTATCTATGTGTTTGGTTTGATATCACATATCATGACTGGAATTTTTGCCATTAACCAACACACACTCTAGTCTTATGTGTTATTGTTTCCTATCATCCTTCCACAATAACATATGTTGGGGACATAGAAAGAATGTATATACTCTTGGCATCCATATGATCTCATTGTTCAAGTCATCAACTTGAAGACATACGTCATTGAGTAATATCATTATTTAGACATTCATTATGTTACAACATTATCTTATAACTGAATAAAATAGAACAAATTGGAAGATTGCCTTTATTAATAATCAAATCATTTACAAGTTATTCTATTACAATCATCATATGATTTTCCCCAGTTGGCATACATACCAATAGACTCCCACTTTCACTTAGAGATAATCACCCATGAACTTAATCCCAAGTGATCTAACATGACCATCATGCTTCTTCTACAAAAGTGCTTTTGTCAAGGGGTTAGCCATGTTGTTCTCGGTTGGTACTCTATAAATCTTCACATCTCCTCGCAATATGATCTCTCATATGATATGAAATTGCCTTTGTATATACTTGGAATGCTGATGTGATATGGGCTCCTTAGCTTGTGCAATAGATCTATTGTTGTCACAAAATATCTCAATTGCATCTTTTATTCTTGGCACCACCCCAAGTTCACTAATGAACTTCTTGATCCAGATAGCCTCCTTTGTTTCATTTGATGCAGTGATGTACTTGGCCTCTATTATAGAAACACAATAGTGCCTTTCTTGGAACTCTTCCAACTCATAGCTCTATTGTTGAGGCAAAACACAAATCCTAATTGCGATCAATAATCATCTTTTTTAGTTTGGAAGCTTGCATCGATGTAACCCTTTAACACCAACTCTTCCTCTCTATTGTAGATATGGAACTAATCCTTAGTTCTTCTCAAGTAATTTAGGATGTTCTTCGTGGCTATCTAGTGGGCATCACCTAGATCTAACTGATATCTACTTGTCATGCTCAACGCATATGAGACATCGGGACGAGTGCATAACATTGCATACATGATGGATCCAATTTCATATGCATATGGAGTCCTACTTGTGTGTTCTCTCACTTCACAAGAACTAGGGCACTGAGATCTAGAGATGGAAACTCCATGAGACATGGGCAGGTTTCCTCTCTTTGAGTCCTACATGTTGAATATCTTCAACACTTTGTCAATGTATGTGCTCTGACTTAGTCCAAGAAACCTTCTAGATCTATCTCTATAGATATTTATTCCTAAGATGTATGATGTTTCACCTAAGTCCTTCATTGAGAATGTATTTCCAAGCCATGTTTTTACCATTTGTAAAGTTGGGATGTCATTCGCCATTAATAGTATGTCATCTACCTACAATATGAGGAATACGATCATGCTCCCACTAACCTTCTTTTATACACAAGGTTCATCTTCATTTTGACAGAAGCCAAACTCTTTGATTATTTACTCAAATTGTATATTCCAAACCCG
Organism: Alisma plantago-aquatica; assembly: GCA_963693085.1. Classification (NCBI taxonomy): domain Eukaryota; kingdom Viridiplantae; phylum Streptophyta; class Magnoliopsida; order Alismatales; family Alismataceae; genus Alisma; species Alisma plantago-aquatica. The sequence continues at coordinate 67,081,069 of OY856412.1, forward strand.
AGATGCTTGCTTCAATCCATAGATTGACCTTTGTAGCTTACAAACTTTATTTGCATACTTTGGATTTATAAAACCCTCAGGTTGTGTCATGTACCTCAAGAAGATTCCTATTAAGGAATGTGATTTTAACATTCATCTGTCACGATAATATGTAATGGAAAGCATGATTGTGATGGACTTAACTATGGAAACTGGAGAAAAGGTTTCATCATAGTCAACACCTTGAACTTATCTAAAACCTTTGCAACCAATCTACCCTTATCGGTTTGTACTTTACCGTCCATGTGTGTCTTCTTCTTGAAGACCCATTTGCACACTATGGGATTTACCCCTTCAGGTGGATCCACCAAGGTCCATACCATGTTGGCGTAGATGGACTCTATCTTAGATCTCATGGCCTCAAGACATTTCTCAGACTCTTGTGCCTTATTAGCTTCTAGATAGGTTGTTGGCTCATCGTCTATGACCAACTCACCACCTTCCTGAGTCACAAGATAACCAAATATTTTAGGCTCAAGGCATGTCCTACTAGATCTATGAGGTTCCTATATTACTTGAGGAATTTAAGATTCCACAATGACTTGTGATTGTCCTTGATCCTCTTGTACATCTACTAGTTCAATACTTTCTTCTTCATCTTCAATATCTCCAAGTTCTATTTTCCTCCCACTGATTCCTTTGGAAATGAATTCCATTCCTAGGAATGCAGCATCTTTGGAAATAAATACTTTGTTGTCATACGTTTAATAAAAGTAATATCCTTTGGTTTTCTTAGTATATCCAACAAAATAACATTTATCATATTTGGTTCGAAGATTTTTGGAAAACTACTTTATTACATAAGCTTCACAACCCCAAATCTTCATAAAAGACGCATTGGGATGCATCCCATATCATATCTCATATGGCATCTTTTGAACCAATTTAGATGGCACATGGTTTAGTGTAAATGTGGCAGTTTCAAGAGTAAAACCCCAGAATGTAGTAAAAAATTCAGCTAAACTCATCATTGATTGCACCATATCTAGCAACGTGTGATTCCTTCTTTCTGATACACCATTATGCTAAGGTGTTCCAAGTGGAATCCATTGTGATACAATACCACGGTCTTGTAGAAGATCCTCAAACTCTGGGCTTAAGTATTCTCCACCTCGATCAGAATGGAATTCCTTAATACTTTTCCAAGTTGGTTCTATACTTCATTCAAGAAATCCTTGAACTTTTCAAGGGTTTCCGATTTATGTTTCATCAAGTAAACATAACCATAACAACTGAAAATCATCAGTGAAGATAATGAAGTACTAATACCTACCTCTAGCAGTTGTTCTAAAAGGGCCACATACATTAATATGTATGAGTCCCGATAGATCACTAGCCCTCTTATTTTTACCAATGCAAGGAGTCTTGGTCATCTTGCCCAACAAACATGATTCACATATCTTTATTGATTTGAAAGAAAAAGATTCTAGATAACCATCTTTATGGAGTCTAGATATGCGATTCTCATTTATGTACCCTAGACGACAATGCCAAAGATATGTTTTGTTTGATTTATTAAGTTTTAGTCTTCTAGTATTTATGTTATAAATATTTCTCTTTGGATCTCACAAATAAAGACCATAAGACATTGGGGCACTGCCATAAAAGATCACATCTTTATAAATAGAACATCGACCATTCTTAATATGAAATTCATATTCATCCTTGTCCATATGAGATACAAAAATGATGTTTCTATTTATGGAAGGTACATAATTGCAGTTCATCAACTCTATTACAATCCCAGTAGGTAGAAATAAATTATGGGTTCCAACTATAGCGGCAGCAACTCTTGATCCATTTGCAACTCGTAGTTCAACCTCACCCTTGCTTAAAGGCCTACTTCTTGTACGATCTTGCATATTTGAGCATGTGTGAGATACACATCCGGTATAAGTAGATAAGTTTATCTCAATAAAGTATATGCCTAGTGGAGATATCTATTCCCATCTTCTATTCCTAAACTCCTTCAAGTACAAAGGACAAATTTCTCTTGTAATTTTCTTTCTCCTTATTTTGAGTGTTGAAGATTTGGACTTATGCTTAGCCTTAGAACTCTTCATTGCATTGCTTTCATCCTTTCCCACTGATCACCATCATGGATTTTTTCTTCTTCATTCTTGCTTTGACATTAATCAGCATGCCAAGCAAATATGAAAATGGTCTAGCCATATTATTAAAGTGGTAACACTCGATAAAATGGTTATATGATTCAGGAAATGATTGCAGAACCATATACACGGCCAACTCTTAGCTCAAAGAGAATCCCAAGTCTTTTAGATGTTCTACATTCCAATCATATTGAGAACATAGGTCTCCATTGAGTCTCCCTCTATCATCTTACACTTAAAGAGAACCTTTGAGACATTCTACCTTTCTTATGCTTTGTACGATTATGCTTCATCTCCTTAATATGTGTTATCATCTCAAGGTTCCCCATGTCCTCATAGTGCTCATGCAACTCATAGTTCATGCATCTTAGCATAAGGTGTTATATGTACAAGGCATCGTTGGCATGCTTCAAGTAAGTATCCACCTTAGCCCTTGGCACATTAGGAGCAGGTATTTCTGGTACTGGTGTTTCTAGGACATAGAGCTTACATTCATCATTGAGAATCCTTCTCAAAGTCCAAACCAGTCATGGAAATTTTTCCCATTAAGTTTGTCCTTTCTAAGGACTAGGGCTGGAAATACAAGACCTGACCCACTGGACCCGAACTAGACCTGAAATTTTAAGCAGGTTTAGGGTCTAAGGTTTTTCAACCTAACCCAAAATTGACCCAAACCCGAAGAACCCGAAATTAATTTAGGGTCGGGTCCAGGTTTGGACTTTAGACCCGAATTGACCCGATTGACCCAAAATTCATAATTATATTTTTAAATAAAATTACAAATATTATATTTTAAGACACCCAATAGCCTATTAAGTTAGTAATTCATCAAACATCAAGTTTATTTAGACAATTCTACATGCATGGTGTATTTAGAACTCTCACACAAACTGCAATAGGCTTTATATGTGTTTCTCAATCACATTGTAAGTTTATCACAATGAAATTTGTTAAATTACACTTGGAAATTATCAATGATTAGACAAATCATAGCATTTTTTTAAATTATTCTTTTCATATTGGATTTAGGGGTCAGACATGATAGACTTAAAATTATTTGTGAGTTGGGTTAGGGTTAAGGGTTTCAACCCAAAAATCCATCTTTTGTAAGTTTAGGGTCTAGCCAAAAAGTGCTGAAATGACCCAAAATAAAACTCGTTCAACCCAAACTCAATTGCCACCTCTACTAAGGATTGATGTGCAACGAAAATTTGATTGTCATTTGATTCTACAAGAGAAAATTTATGTTTTGTTAAAACACTTTTAATTTGATTTGATTGGAATAATATTTGACAATATTTAATTAGGTCTTTAATTAATTATGCTCCCACTATTTATTTAAATTGATAGACCTCACATATTAATTTAGAAGATCATAGCCTACAACCTTCTAGTGAGTCAAGATCCAAAACAATTGAAATTACCCAGCCAACGCCAGCGTCCATAACCAATCATTAAGGTAGGCAATATTTTCCAATTGCATATTATGCAACTCTTGGATAGATGATATGTGCAACTCTTATAATATCCATATGCATGCTTCTAGGTGCTTAATCTCATTCAGAATACCCAATTAAGCCTTACCCAAAATCCAACACGACGGAAATGCACCCTGCTTCATAGATCCACATAACTATCATCATGTTTCCACAAGTTGGATAGGCACCACACCTGGCGTACCCATGCATAGTCAATCAAAATTTTCATGTGTGTTGCTAATGATAAGCATCTTAGATTTAATATGTTACTGAGGAAGTTTGTATTTATAAATGCATATACATATCCAATCACCATATACTTATAGTATATATCGTATACATGCTATATCTCACAAATAAAAACATGCAATAAAAGATAAGTGATGCTTATGGCCATTTTATTGTAATTCCTCAGAGTCATAGTAGACCTGTCAAATGGGTGGGTGGGTTGGGTCTGGGTTGGGTCGCTACGGGTGTAGGTCTGGCAAGTCCGGGTTAGAAAGATACAATTCTAAACATGTGGAAGAAAAGAACACCCAAACCCAACCCAGCGGGTACACTCGAGTGTACAGATCGCACGAATACACTCAAGTGTGTTTGCATATCAAGACTATTTTTTGCAAAATATAAACTATTGATCTTCACTGTCATACTATAATTAGGCTACATACAAATTTTGAGCCCATTTTGATGAGTGTAAGTCACTCATCCAAGAGCAACAAAATCGATGTGCGAAACTAATTTGAAATGCATACTTTTTGCAGTCTTTATAACATAACCTAGAAATGTCCAAATATGCTCAAATTTTGTATATGAGATATTCACAAGACATTTAAAAAGATCAATGGATTATATTTTTGAAAAAATATTGCATCATGAAAAACTACTTGAGTGTATTCTAGCCTGACTATATATATATATATATATATGTGTGTGTGTGTGTGTGTGTGTATGTGTGTGTGTGTGTGTGTGTGTCGACTTCAGTTAAATGGGTCACATGTGGGTGCCAACGGGTCACCCATGAAATTCTCTATATAAATGGGTGTCTATGGGTTTGGATCATTTTCAGTGGGTGGTAAATTTCATCACCCAAACCCAACTTAAATGGGCCGACCTGTGGGTGCCCGCAGATTTTGATCCAATTTGACATGTCTAATCCATGGGAAATTACCACCACCTAGGGTCTACTATCATGTAGAAACTCATTGTTGATGAAGATCTATATTTGCCAAGTTGGATTGATTGGTTCAACCCTTCAACCGGTCGGCTCACCTCGTGGGCGATCGGTAGGTTGTCTCCCGGCCACCTGGTTGTATCCCAGTTTTCTAGTCTCTAATCCACCATCTTCTAGATCCTCAAATTGATCGGTTGGGTCTCCAGTCTATTGATTCAGCCACCATGGTCCTTTAGTCGGTCAGCTTGTCTTCTGAAATGGGTGGCTCATCTTATTCATTGTAAAAAAGAAATTAAAATATCCTAACACAATTACATGATAATAGAGAAATTTTGAGTTACATTCAAGGGAGCAAAGGTAGGAAAAAATAATACTTTTACAGTTGGAAGATAAGGTAGAGGCTCAGTATGCAAATCGAGATAAAATAGGAATAAACAAAACACAACCACCATGCACAAATATTTAGGGTTATTGGCCATAACCACGCTACACATCCACCATCAAAACCATCTTTTAGGATGATATGTATAAATTATATATATATATATATATATATATATATATATATATATATATATATATATATATGTGTGTGTGTGTGTGTGTGTGTGTGTGTATGTATATATATATATATATATATATATATATATATATATATATATATATATATTAGTTTGGAAATTTACGTGGTAATTGATCAGATAAGAAAATTAATCAGTCTAAGTATTTGCATCATTTTCAATAAATAAATGAAAAAGAAAAAATATGATCATATCGATTATCCCAAAACATAATAAATTGGCACAACTCTGAACCACTGTAGGGAAATATGGCAGAAGAACATCTAGCGGAAACCAAATGTAACTTCCATATTCCCCTTTTAATAGTAGATCGTGCCAACAACTATATAATGGGAGGATGGCTTCGAGGATATACCTAGTCCTGGAGCAAATCTAGTGACAATCTCCTCATCACAGTATGTGCCTTTCTTCAAGTCGCACTCAAACAATGTCTACAGTATCTCCTGGTTGATCACCAGGGATGGAAGATTGACGTTGTCCTCCTAGTAGGAAATGCTCCTCACCTTTAATCAGTCCACATAGACTACTTAGAACTCTTATTATTCTAAAAGAATAGACAAGAAGGAGTTGTCCCTTCATATTGGTGTACTAGCGTCAACTTGCTCTCCCACAATTGTTCTCCCTTGTTATCCTTCCCTTTATTGGGTAGGACATACTCAGGTTCTCTTGGTTACCACAACTAGAGAAGGCAACATTTGTCAGAGGCAATTGAGTTGTGTCTCTAAGAAGCCCCCAATACCCCTCTATTTATAGGAGGGTTAGGGTCAGAGTTTCTAGTCTGTGCGGGAGTAGAAAGGATCGGAATTTCACACATTTTCTCAACTTGTAACTAGTGAAATGATCGGTTCATAGGTGAATAGATCAGTTGGCATGTGAGTCGATTGATTCAACACTTGAAATGGCTATTTTTTCATGTTTCCCAATCACAATTGTTTTGGCAATTATAATTCCATTAATGCACAACATGATGTCAGCTTCAATCCTTGATTCAATTGAACTGGTCCATGAACCAGGCAGTTCATCACATAAACTAGGTGGTTCACTAGATGAACTAGAAGTGTCATCACATGAATCGAGAAGTTTAACACATGAAATAGTCATTTGATGACCTTGAGCCGATTTGTTCACTCAGTGAACTGGTCCATCGATGCCCTAGTTCATCCAGAATTCAGCCCATGCAATCTCAAATCAACCAAACACTCCAATTGATCATTTCAATAGTTGATGTGGTCGGTTCAGAGTTCAGTCAGTAAATTGTGGTTTAAATTGAATACATAAACACTTTAGTAATCAAGTTAAATATCATTCATGAACATACTCTTATTACAAATGCATCCTAAATGTATGACACTATATGTTCCATATTATGTTGGCAATGAATGTTCATAACTAGTTTATGTCATCACAAGCAAAGAGAGGTATCTAGCAACACATCATTTCTACCCAAGTAAATAGAAAGTTGGAGAACAACTTCAACCTACAATCTATGATTGGTGTTATAGTGTTTGTATAGTTCCTTTGTCACAAATATCTAGATTGAACTCGAGGCATGGAATCATCATCCTCTTCAACATTCAACCTTTGTTCCTTAAACTAGAGCAGACTGTCTAAGATATATGCAAGCTCAATATCACATATTGACTTTCATGTGCATGCCATGCATTCCTTAGTCTCACTAATCAAGTGGCCAGGATATCATAATCATGTAGGAGGAATGACGCAATTTTACTGTGCGCTAAAATACAAGTGAACGCGTCGAGTAGTATAGGCATTTGTGAGGCCCGAGTCGAACACAGGGATACTCGGAATTGTTGGAGACTCCTACTAACTATTTGCGATCAGCTAAACCGAATAAAAAATTGAGGGTTGTTGTTAAAATTAAAAGAAAATAAAAACAAAAACAAAACAAACGATCGATTAAATGTTAATTTAATCAATTCAAAAGGGTATCTTTAGGATTGCGGTTTCACCGCGGGTTTTCATTGTATTAGATTTTATATAATGCCTCAATTTTATCTCTCTATCCGGGTTGTGGCCTGAAAACAGAATTACCCACTGTCGTGGTGCAATTCACTACCTAGGTTTAGGTCGGTTCCACCGTCGTAGTAACCTATACCCTAAACTAGGTGCATTATGAACGATCTCTCAGTATCCACCATTAATTTTACACCACCTTGGTCAAGGGATTTATCGATTAATGTAGATTTTGTCTCTTTTCAGCCGTTAATCCTTCTTTCAAAGTGATTAAGGGCTTTAGGTTATTATTATGGTGATCAAGCATAACAATATATGGAGAAAATGAAACTATACCACAGATTTAAGAGATAAAATATGAATTACTATTATAAAACTGTCATACAATGAATTCCCGGGCTACTCCCGATCCTAAAGACAAAGGGGATTAGCCCCGCATATTCATCTCAAACAAGTACAAGGTAGAGATAGGGGAAATCATGTCAAAAACGTGAATTGAGAGGTGAAACCCCTGAACGGAGAAGAACCGGTTGATCCTTTGCGTAGAACACGTGCTCTCCCACCTATCAGTGGTGAAATCTGTCTTCTGCGGCGTCTGAATCAACTGGTATAAGCTTCTAGCCTCCGTTCTCCTCTCTCCTACTCCTCGGTACTCGTACAATGGCTAATGAGATCTTTCATGGCCTGGGCGGTCGTCATTAGGTTTAATTCCCTCATTAGGTTGCTAATTAACCACGGTCGTTTGATTGGGATCAATCTGAATCAAACGCATATCTGACGGTGTCGATACCAACGACGCGGGTCGATGGTATCGACCCAGTGTGGTAGCGGCAGCCCTTCTTTCTTTTCGTCCGAGTGCCTGATGTAGTCTCGATACCATCGACGCGGGTCGATGGTATCGACTACCCTGTAGCGACGGTTTTGTCATTTTGTGTCGTTGTAGCCTCCATGCGTTGATGGTATCGATTTGGGGTCGATACTATCGACTGCATCTTCGCCAGCAACCTGAAGGTGACTCGATACCATCGACATCCCTATCGATAGTATCGACACTTTGCTGCTCCTTTCGACTGGCAACCTGTGATCATGTCGATGGTATCGACTTCCGTCGATGGTATCGATGAAAGCAAATACTCGTTTGTCCTGAAATTCAAACACAAGATCACATAGATTCACACAAATAATAATATTTTGACAATTAATGCTCAAAACGATGAAATAAAGGGGATTTGACATAAAATAGTAGCAAAGACCAAAGTGGATGAATTATGCAACATTAACCATAAAAATGACTAATAAAAGCATAAAACACATATCAAACAGGTCTATAAATGTGACTCAAATCATCACATCAAACTCCCCTAAGCTTGAACGTTGCTTGCCCTCGAGCAACTAATCCTTAGAATAGAATTGCCATTGTCAACTGAAAAAAACAACACACCACAACCAACGTCCCATATGACTCCCACCGGACGTTCACATACCGGCCCTCTCTAACCACGGAACGGTAATTACCCTGAAGGCGACAGTAATCATCCATAAAAGAAATTGACCTCAAAACTGATGAACACTATCACATAAGGAAATTAACATAATAAAACTCGCTGGTTCAGACTTGGTGCATCTTGTGATCACCTATACTACGTTGCTCGCCCTAACTACTATCTACATGGAAGCAGTTCTCCTGATATTCATTAGTGAGGAGAAATTCATAGTGGCCTACCAATCCGAGCAACGGGTGGATGAACATGGGTGGATCATGGAAGAAAGTGGAAGTATTGTACTGTTTCAACATGCATAATACAAAAATGTCCTACATGATGCAAATGCACATGAAAAATGCCCTAATGCTTAGAATTGAGTGGAATGATGCATGCACTAACCATCCATCTCAAAATGAGATGGATATCTAGTTAAGCTACATCATGTACTCAATTATCCTGAAATGCAGGTGATATTACGTTCCTTTCTCCTTCTTATTCTACTTTCTTCTAATTAACTCTTTTTTTTTCTTTTCATTGTGCAGATTTTTCATATTTTTCTCTTTTTTTTTCAAACCCTTATATCCATAATTGATAATGAATATTTTATTGGGCTTATTTTCTTCATACTCAGAAATTTGCACTATTTAGAAGGTATGGAACAATTTCATTCACCATTGGAGAAAAATTGAGATACATGATATACTTTATGCATGAAACTTATGAATGCAACTACATGGCATGCACCTAAGGGTAATGTGCATGTATCACTATTCTAATTTTTTTTCTTTCTTTTTATGCAGAACGTATATACAATTGCAATGCAACCCCTATCTAGATGCTATGCAATCAAAAAGAGTTAAAATTGTACTCGACTTCCAATTCTTGGGTGGATTATGGAAACAATGAAGTGGAACGATCACAAGACTAGATGACTGAACCTTAGAAAGATATTATGCGTCCCTCCTTACTGACATGTGTAGTAGTTTAGGGGTTTCTCTCTCTTACATCCAATTAGAGTCTCATTACCATTTGGTCAGTTTAGGCTCAAACAACCATTTCCGTCCACTTTCATGAATCATTAGGTGTCTAGTTGTGAAATTTTGTTTTAAAGTTGACAAAACCAATCATTTTTATAGGATATGTGCCCAAGGTTAAACAAGACAAGCTTTCCAAACACACAAAAATTTTAAACTTCCCTTGATTTTCCCATGCACTATTGATTAGATGACACAAATTTATGACATCCACGATTACACTAGATAGCATGTGGATCCTACAAAAGCTAAAATTGCAAGAAACAAATAACAAGAACAAAAGCAATAATGCTAAAAACTAAAAACAATAAAAGATAAAGTTGTTCCAACTACCATCGACCCTCGTCGATGGTATCGACCATCCACGTCACCGATCCGCGCAAACAAATCAACGGCGGTCGCGGCTTCCACGTCATCGATCCGGGTGCAGCGTCGATACCATCGACCCATGTCGATGGTATCGACACGTCAGCGATCCGGGTTTCAAGATCCAGCCATCGACAACCATCGATACTCACGATGGGGGTGGATAACATCGAAACGTGTCGATACCATCGACTCGCGTCGATGGTATCGACAGGTCAACAGTGGCGCCGACCAAGTCTATTTAAGGAGATTCATTACGTCAGTTGACGTCACACCTTCAGAGTGATCTCCCTCCCTTGTGTCGCGCAACCCCCCAAGCCATCCAAGCCGACGAAGAGCAGCACCGAGCGAAGATCTTCATCGAGCGGAGATTCGATTCTCCAATCTTCACCGAGCTCTTTCTCTAATCCCTTTTCTCTCACAACCATGGTGCACGTCGCTGGAGCGTCATCCTCTCGCGCGAATCCAATGGATATCACAGAGTTCGTACCACCTCCTCCTGTGTCGGTATCACACCCGTGCATGATCCACCCATCTCCGGAGGTGAAGAAGATCTACGACGAGATCTTGAAGAGGAAGATTGAGCCTACCCGGTATGTGGACCGGGAGATGATCCAGAATCTCGAATTTGAGGCCAACTTGGCCTACGTTCTTCAGGGGCAGGCGAAACGCATGAGCCGGAGGCCCGATGAGTTGCAGTACCATGCTGATGGCCATCCATTTTTCGGTGAGTGGCCAACCTATAAAGAGTTGGTGGCGGAGTTCATGGCGTCACTTGACGTCTGCGTCGTGCCAAACGATGTCGTCGCCACCGATCGTGAGTGGATCAAGGGTCGGGTGTCTTTCCGACTGTTCATCATCGACTACAACATCACTCTCCGGCAGTTCAACACAATATTCAACTGGCACCATTCTCAGTACGACCACCGGCGACCAGACAACCGCACCGATTACGACAAAATCTTCGCCGAGCTGGTGACGGTGCCGGTGGGCAAGTCTGTGAGCTACCACAATGCTGCGGTAGCAGATTTCGAGCACCCATTCGTCCGGGTACTACACCGGATGTTGAGTTCTACACTTTTTGCTCGTGGTGATCTGGCGCTGAGCAAATTCCAGGAGACAGAATTTTTCTTCTTATATCAGCTCCTGAAGCGCCAAGAATGCAACTGGGGCGCTTTCTTCCTGCAGCGGGTTCTAGCGGTGAAGAGGAGTACGGGGAAGGCCCCGATTCATTTCGGCGGGATCATCACCAAGTTGGCACATTACCTTAGGCTCAACTTCTCTACCATGACCCCTCTTTCCACAAAGAGCAAGGTGAACGTGAAACATCTGCACCGTTCTAACCTTATTATTTTGTGAGATGGTTTGGCGTATGCACACTGCCACGTCAACCACGCCTCCCAAGAGTTCGCACTGCCCAATCCTGTCTTCAACATCGAGGGGGCACAACACTTCCGATGGCCAATCATAGCCATCGACTCCGATGAAGAAGAAGGTGAAAACGACGGCGGCGACGACGGACATGACGACGAGGCTGAGGAGGAAGAGGAGGCCTTTACACCTCTTCGTTCACGAGTGGCACCTCGGAAGCATCCTCGGATGCATCCAGGTGCATCTTCATCATCACAGCCTACGCCGCCTCCACCACAACCCTCGCAGCCAAGCGAGGATGCCTATTCCATGCAAGGCATGTACACTATGCTGCAAGATATCCACCAGACACAGTAGCAGCATATGGCAATGTATGCCGGTATTCAAGACACTACGAACCGGATACTGGACAACCAAAGGGCGATGTTCGAGAATGAACGTCTTCTCCTCGACAACCAACAACAGATACTTAATCGGTTGCAACGGATGGAGATGCAGTAGGAGCCCTTCTACTACCACTATTGGAGCCAAAATTATTTTGGAGGTTATCCACAACCTCCACCCAGGGCCCAGTTTGATCCAAGCTTCCAGGGGAGTATCCTTCTTGGGACCCTACGGCTCCACAGTACCCGTCTCCACCACCGCAAGAGTGATCCGGTATCACTGTTCCAATCTTTAAGTTTGTTTTTGACTGTGAGGCCATAGTCGAATTCAAGCTTAGGGGGGTAGTTGGAACAGCTTTATCTTTTATTGTTTTTAGTTTTTAGCATTATTGCTTTTATTCTTGTTATTTGTTTCTTGCAATTTTAGCTTTTGTAGGATCCACATGCTATCTAGTGTAATCGTGGATGTCATAAAGTTGTGTCATCTAATCAATAGTGCATGGGAAAATCAAGGGAATTTTAAAATTTTTGTGTGTTTGGAAAGCTTGTCTGGTTTAACCTTGGGCACATATCCTATGAAAATGATTGGTTTTGTCAACTTTAAAACAAAATTTCACAACTAGACTCCTAATGATTCATGAAAGTGGACGGAAATGGTTGTTTGAGCCTAAACTGACCAAATGGTAATGAGACTCTAATTGGATGTAAGAGAGAGAAACCCCTAAACTACTACATAGGTCAGTAAGGAGGGACGCATAATATCTTTCTAAGGTTCAGTCATCTAGTCTTGTGATCGTTCCACTTCATTGTTTCCATAATCCACCCAAGAATTGGAAGTAGAGTACAGTTTTAACTCTTTTTGATTGCATAGCATCTAGATTGGACTTGCATTGCAATTGTCTATACGTTCTGCATAAAAAGAAAGAAAAAAATTTAGAATAGTGATACATGCACATTACCCTTAGGTGCATGCCATGTAGTTGCATTCATAAGTTTCATGCATAAAGTATATCATGTATCTCAATTTTCCTCCAATGGTGAATTAAATTGTTCCATACCTTCTAATTAGTGCAAATTTTTGAGTATGAAGAAAAAAATAAGCCCAATAAAATATTCTTCATCAATTAGGGATATAAGGGCTGGAAAATTTAAAAAAAAATCACCTCTCAAGAGTTAATTAGAAGAAAGTAGAATAAGAAGGAGAAAGGAATGTAATATCACCTGCATTTCAGGATAATTGAGTACATGATGTAGCTTAACTAGATATCCATCTCATTTTGAGACGGATGGTTAGTGCATGCATCATTCCACTCAATTCTAAGCATTAGGGCATTTTTCATGTGCATTTGCATCATGTAGGACATTTTTGTATTATGCATGTTGAAATAGTACAATACTTCCACTTTCTTCCATGATCCACCCATGTTCATCCACTCGTTGCTCGGATTGGTAGGCCACCGTGAATTTCTCCTCACTAATGAATATCAGGAGAACTGTTTCCATGTAGATAGTAGTTAGGGCGAGCAACGTAGTATAGGCGATCACACGATGCACCAAGTCTGAACCGGCGAGTTTTATTATGTTAACTGCCTTATGTGATAGTGTTCATCAGTTTTGAGGTCAATTTCTTTTATGGATGATTACTGTCGCCTTCAGGGTAATTACCGTTCCGTGGTTAGAGAGGGCCGGTATGTGAACGTCCGGTGGGAGTCATATGGGACGTTGGTTGTGGTGTGTTGTTTTTTTCAGTTGACATTGGCAATTCTATTCTAAGGATTAGTTGCTCGAGGGAGAGCAACGTTCAAGCTTAGGGGAGTTTGATGCGATGATTTTGAGTCGCATTTATAGACATGTTTGATATGTGTTTTATGCTTTTATTAGTCATTTTTATGGTTAATGTTGCATAATTCATCCACTTTGGTCTTTGCTACTATTTTATGTCAAATCCCCTTTATTTCATCGTTTTGAGCATTAATTGTCAAAATATTATTATTTGTGTGAATCTATGTGATCTTGTGTTTGAATTTCAGGACAAACGAGTATTTTCTTCCGTCGATACCATCGAAGGAAGTCGATACCATCGACATGATCACAGGTTGCCAGCCGAAAGGAGCAGCAAAGTGTCGATACTATCGACAGGGATGTCGATGGTATCGAGTCACCTTCAGGTTGCTGGCGAAGAAGCAGTCGATAGTATCGACCCCAAGTCGATACCATCGATGCATGGAGGCTACAGCGACACAAAACGACTAAACCGTCGCTATAGGGTAGTCGATACCATCAACATGCGTCGATGGTATTAAGACTACATCAGGCACTCAGACGAAAAGAAAGAAGGGCTGCTTCTACCACACTAGGTCGATACCATCGACCCGCGTCGTTGGTATCGACACCATCAGATATGCGTTTGATTCAGATTGATCCCAATCGAACGGCCGTGGTTAATTAGCAACCTAATGAGGGAATTAAACCTAATGACGGCCGCCCAGGCCAAGAAAGATCTCATTAGACATTGCACGAGTACCGAGGAGCAGGAGAGAGGAGAACGGAGGCCAGAAGCTCATACCAGTTGATTCGGACACCGCAGAAGACGGATTTCACCACCGAAAGGCGGGAGAGCACGTGTTCTACGCAAAGGATCAACCGGTTCTTCTCCGTTCAGGGGTTTCACCTATCAATTCACGTTTTCCACATGATTTCCCCTATCTCTACCTTGTACTTGTTTGAGATGAACATGCGGGGCTAATCCCCTTTGTCTTTAGGACCGGGAGTAGCCCGAGAATTCATTGTATGACAGTTTTATAATAGTAATTCATATTTTATCTCTTAAATCCGTGGTATAGTTTCATTTTCTCCATATATTGTTATGCTTGATCACCATAATAATAACCTAATGCCCTTAATCACTTTGAAAGAAGGATTAACGGTTGAAAAGAGACGAAATCTACATTAATCGATAAATCCTTTGACCAAGGTGGTGTAAAATTAATGGTGGATACTGAGAGATCGTTCATAATGCACCTAGTTTAGGGTATAGGTTACTACGGCGGTGGAACTGACCTAAACCTAGGTAGTGAATTGCACCACGACAGTGGGTAATTCTGTTTTCAGGCCACTACCCGGATAGAGAGATAAAATTGAGGCATTATATAAAATCTAATACAATGAAAACCCGCGGTGAAACCGCAATCCTAAAGATACCCTTTTGAATTGATTAAATTAACATTTAATCGATCGTTTGTTTTGTTTTTGTTTTTATTTTCTTTTAACTTTAACAACAACCCTCAATTTGTTATTCGGTTTAGCTGATCGCAAATAGTTAGTAGGAGTCTCCAACAATTTCGAGTATCCCTGTGTTCGACTCGGGCCTCACAAAGGCCTGTACTACTCGACGCGTTCACTTGCATTTTAGCGCACAGTAAAATTGCGTCAAGTTTTTGGCGCCGTTGTCGGTAATAACTTTTTGTCTCTCCCCGGCAACGGCGTGAAAACTTGACGCAATTTTACTGTGCGCTTAAACGCAAGTGAACGCGTCGAGTAGTACAGGCCTTTGTTGTTGCATGAATTTGACTTGGGCTTCCTCATCCTCAGATGCATCATCCTCCTTTGCTAGCAGTTTCTTTGCGAGAAGATCCATCTTCTCATTCAGATTCTATATCGCTTTTGATTCTCCTGCCACTCGATCCTGCTCCACGATGCCTCTTTCGCCCCATGATTGTTTCCTAGCCATGTTCTTTAATATCTCCCAACATCTGGTGTCTGTATTGTTCAGAAAGAATCCTGACCCAGCAGAATCCAGATTACTCCTATCGTGCTCGGAGAGAGAAAAATAGAAGATCTTCACCTGCGTCTCTTTATCCAGCCCGTGATGCGGGCACCTCCTCAGCATGACCTGAAATCTCTCCCAAGTCTCAGAATATGTCTCACCGGCCTGTTGGGTAAAATTATGAATCTTCTGGATCATGTCGTTAGTCTTCTCAAGAGGGAAGAACCTCTCAAAGAAGACCTCCACCATATGGTCCCAGGACTCCACGAACTCATCATCTAAATTATGTAACCACTCTCGTGCCGCTCCCGCCAATGAACTCGGGAAAAGCTTGAGATACAGTGCATCCTGTGGAAACCTATCAATTTTTACCATGTCACAGTTCTCAACAAACTGGCTGATGTGAGCGACGGGATCCTCATTCTTAAGCCCATGAAAAGCATTCGACTTCACCAGATTTATCAACGCCGGATCAATCTTATATGTAGGTATGTTGATTGCCTGCTTCTTTATAGGCCCTTTGGAAGCTGATGAGGAAGAAGCCTTGATCTTCTCCCGTATAGTATGTGGCTCGGCCATCTCTTCCTGTTCAAGTTCGGAATCTACCTCTTCTTGTTTCTCTTGCTCGTGATAATCCTCGTCCTCAGGTCCCTATAGCAGAACCTCGGGTGCGGGATTTGCGTAGTCAGTACTACGCGTCTGCACCATGCAACGTACCTGAAATAGGAAAATTTAGTTCAGTACAGTGCTTTGACGAGTATAAAAATTAACGAATAATAGAAAGAAAATATTTGAAGTTGTTTCAAAATAAAAAAAATGTGGACTAGAATGGCCGCTCGTAGCACTCAAAGTGCCAACAATTCGCCGTATCCCCGGCAACGGCGCCAAAAACTTGACGCAATTTTACTGTGCGCTAAAACGCAAGTGAGCGCGTCGAGTAGTACATGCCTTTATGAGGCCCGAGTCGAACACAGGGATACTCGGAATTGTTGGAGACTCCTACTAACTATTTGCGATCAGCTAAACCGAATAACAAATTGAGGGTTGTTGTTAAAATTAAAAGAAAATAAAAACAAAAACAAAACAAACGATCGATTAAATGTTAATTTAATCAATTCAAAAGGGTATCTTTAGGATTGCGGTTTCACCGCGGGTTTTCATTGTATTAGATTTTATATAATGCCTCAATTTTATCTCTCTATCGGGGTAGTGGCCTGAAAACAGAATTACCCACTGTCGTGGTGCAATTCACTACCTAGGTTTAGGTCGGTTCCACCGTCGTAGTAACCTATACCCTAAACTAGGTGCATTATGAACGATCTCTCAGTATCCACCATTAATTTTACACCACCTTGGTCAAGGGATTTATCGATTAATGTAGATTTCGTCTCTTTTTAGCCGTTGATCCTTCTTTCAAAGTGATTAAGGGCATTAGGTTATTATTATGGTGATCAAGCATAACAATATATGGAGAAAACAAAACTATACCACGGATTTAAGAGATAAAATATGAATTACTATTATAAAACTGTCATACAATGAATTCCCGGGCTACTCTGGGTCCTAAAGACAAAGGGGATTAGCCCCGCATGTTCATCTCAAACAAGTACAAGGTAGAGATAGGGGAAATCATGTGGAAAACGTGAATTGAGAGGTGAAACCCTTGAACGGAGAAGAACTGGTTGATCCTTTGCGTAGAACACGTGCTCTCCCACCTTTCGGTGGTGAAATCCGTCTTCTGCGGCGTCCGAATCAACTGGTATGAGCTTCTGGCCTCCGTTCTCCTCTCTCCTACTCCTCGGTACTCGTGCAATGGCTAATGAGATCTTTCTTGGCCTAGGCGGCCGTCATTAGGTTTAATTCCCTCATTAGGTTGCTAATTAACCACGGCCGTTCGATTGGGATCAATCTGAATCAAACGCATATCTGACGGTGTCGATACCATCGACGCGCGTCGATGGTATCGACCCAGTGTGGTAGCGGCAGCCCTTCTTTCTTTTCGTCTGAGTGCCTGATGTAGTCTCGATACCATCGACGCGGGTCGATGGTATCGACTACCCTGTAGCGACGGTTTTGTCGTTTTGTGTCGTTGTAGCCTCCATGCGTCGATGGTATCGACTTGGGGTCAATACTATCGACTGCTTCTTCGCCAGCAACCTGAAGGTGACTCGATGCCATCGACATCCCTGTCGATAGTATCGACACTTTGCTGCTCCTTTCAGATGGCAACCTGTGATCATGTCGATGGTATCGACTTCCGTCGATGGTATCGACTTCCTAAAATTCAAACACAAGATCACATAGATTCACACAAATAATAATATTTTGACAGTTAATGCTCAAAATGATGAAA
Organism: Alisma plantago-aquatica; assembly: GCA_963693085.1. Lineage (NCBI taxonomy): Eukaryota > Viridiplantae > Streptophyta > Magnoliopsida > Alismatales > Alismataceae > Alisma > Alisma plantago-aquatica. The sequence continues at coordinate 67,099,183 of OY856412.1, forward strand.
CAAAGGGGATTTGACATAAAATAGTAGCAAAGACCAAAGTGGATGAATTATGCAACATTAACCATAAAAATGACTAATAAAAGCATAAAACACATATCAAACAGGTCTATAAATGCGACTCAAAATCATCGCATAAAACTCCCCTAAGCTTGAACGTTGCTCGCCCTCGAGCAACTAATCCTTAGAATAGAATTGCCAATGTCAACTGAAAAAAACAACACACCACAACCAACGTCCCATATGACTCCCACCGGACGTTCACATACCGGCCCTCTCTAACCATAGAACGGTAATTACCTTGAAGGAGACACTAATCATCCATAAAAGAAATTGACCTCAAAACTGATGAACACTATCACATAAGGCAGTTAACCTAATAAAACTCACCGATTCAGACTTGGTGCATCTTGTGATCGCCTATACTACGTTGCTCGCCCTAACTACTATCTACATGGAAGTAGTTCTCCTGATATTCATTAGTGAGGAGAAATTCACGGTGGCCTACCAATCCGAGCAACGGGTGGATGAACATGGGTGGATCATGGAAGAAAGTGGAAGTATTGTACTGTTTCAACATGCATAATACAAAAATGTCCTACATGATGCAAATGCACATGAAAAATGCCCTAATGCTTAGAATTGAGTGGAATGATGCATGCACTAACCATCCGTCTCAAAATGAGATGGATATCTAGTTAAGCTACATCATGTACTCAATTATCCTGAAATGCAGGTGATATTACGTTCCTTTCTCCTTCTTATTCTACTTTCTTTGAATTAACTCTTTTTTTTTCATTATGCAGATTTTTCAGATTTTTCTCTTTTTTTCAAACCCTTATATCCATAATTGATAATGAATATTTTATTGGGCTTATTTTCTTCATACTTAGAAATTTGCACTATTTAGAAGCTATGGAACAATTTCATTCACCATTGGAGAAACATTGAGATACATGATATCCTTTATGCATGAAACTTATGAATGCAACTACATGGCATGCACCTAAGGGTAATGTGCATGTATCATTATTCTAATTTTTTTTCTTTTTTTTATGCAGAACGTATAGACAATTGCAATGCAAGTCCTATCTAGATGCTATGCAATCAAAAAGAGTTATAACTGTACTTGACTTCCAATTCTTGGGTGGATTATGGAAACAATGAAGTGGAACGATCACAAGACTAGATGACTGAACCCTAGAAAGATATTATGCGTCCCTCCTTACTGACCTGTGTAGTAGTTTAGGGGTTTCTCTCTCTTACATCCAATTAGAGTCTCATTACCATTTGGTCAGTTTAGGCTCAAACAACCATTTCCGTCCACTTTCATGAATCATTAGGTGTCTAGTTGTGAAATTTTGTTTTAAAGTTGACAAAACCAATCATTTTCATAGGATATGTGCCCAAGGTTAAACAAGACAAGCTTTCCAAACACACAAAAATTTTAAACTTCCCTTGATTTTCCCATGCACTATTGATTAGATGACTCAACTTTATGACATCCACGATTACACTAGATAGCATGTGGATCCTACAAAAGCTAAAATTGCAAGAAACAAATAACAAGAAAAAAAAGCAATAATGCTAAAAACTAAAAACAATAAAAGATAAAGTTGTTCCAACTACCCCCCTAAGCTTGAATTCGACTATGGCCTCATAGTCAAAAACAAACTTAAAGATTGGAACAGTGATACCAGATCACTCTTGCGGTGGTGGAGGCGGGTACTGCGGAGCCATAGGGTCCCAAGAAGGATACTCCCCCTGGAAGCTTGGATCAAACTGGGCCCTGGGTGGAGGTTGTGGATAACCTCCAAAATAATTTTGGCTCCAATAGTGGTCGTAGAAGGGCTCCTGCTGCATCTCCATCCGATACAACCGATCATGTATCTGTTGTTGGTTGTCAAGGAGAAGACGCTCATTCTCGAACATCGCCCTTTGGTTGTCCAGTATCTGATTCGTAGTGTCTTGAATACCGGTATACATCGCCATATGCTGCTGCTGTGTCTGGTGGATATCTTACAGCATAGTGTACATGCCTTGCATGGAATAGGCATCCTCGCTTGGCTGCGAGGGCTATGGTGGAGGTGGCATAGGCTGTGATGATGAAGATGCACCCGGATGCATCCGAGGACGCTTCCGGGGTGCCACTCGTGAACGAAGAGGTGTAAAGGCCTCCTCTTCCTCCTCAGCCTCGTCGTCATGTCTGTCGTCGCTGCCATCGTTGCCGCCTTCTTCTTCATCAGAGTCGATGGCTATGATTGGCCATCGGAAGTGTTGTGCCCCCTCGATGTTGAAGACAAGATCGGGCAGCGCGCACTCCTGGTAGGCGTGGTTGATGTGGCAGTGTGCATACGCCAAACCATCCCGCAAAAGAATAAGGTTAGAACGGTGCAGATGTTGCACGTTCACCTTGCTCTTTGTGGAAAGTGGGGTCATGGTAAAGAAGTTGAGCCCGAGGTAATGTGCCAACTTGGTGATGAGCCCGCCGAAATGAATCGGGGCCTTCCTCGTACTCCTCTTCACCGCTAGAACCCACTGCAGGAAGAAAGCGCCCCAGTTGCATTCTTGGTGCTTCAGGAGCTGATATAAGAAGAAAAGATCCGTCTCCTGGAATTTGTTCAGCGCCAAATCGCCATGAGCAAAAAGTGTAGAACTCAACATCCGGTGTAGTACCCGGACGTATGGGTGCTCAAAATCTGCTACCGCAGCATTGTGGTAGCTCACGGACTTGCCCACCGGCACCGTCACCAGCTCGTAGAAGATTTTGTCGTAATCAGTGCGGTTGTCTGGTCGCCGGTGGTCGTACTGAGAATGGTGCCAGTTAAATATTGCATTGAACTACCGGAGAGTGATGTTGTAGTCGATGTTGAACAGCCGGAAAGACACCCGGCCCTTGATCCACTCACGATCGGTGGCGACGACGTCGTTTGGCATGACGCAGACGTCAAGTGACGCCATGAACTCCGCCACCAACTCTTTATAGGTTGGCCACTCACCGAAAAACAGCTGGCCATCAGCATGGTACTGCAACTCATCGGGCCTCCGGCTCATGCGTTTCGCCTGCCCCTGAAGAACGTAGGCCAAGTTGGCCTCAAATTCGAGATTCCGGATCATCTCCCGGTCCACATACCGGGTAGGCTCAATCTTCCTCTTCAAGATCTCGTCGTAGATCTTCTTCACCTTCGGAGATGGGTGGATCATGCACGGGCGTGATACCGACACAGGAGGAGGTGGCACGAACTCCGTGATATCCATCGGATTTGCGCGAGAGGATGACGCTCCGGCGACGTGCACCATGGTTGCGAGAGAAAAGGGATTAGAGAAAGAGCTCGGTGAAGATTGGAGAATCGAATCTCCGCTCGACGAAGATCTTCGCTCGGTGCTGCTCTTCGTCGGCTTGGATGGCTTGGGGGGTTGCGCAGCACAAGGGAGGGAGATCACTCTGAAGGTGTGACGTCAACTGACATAATGAATCTCCTTAAATAGACTTGGCCGGCGCCACTGTTGACCCGTCGATACCATCGATGCGAGTCGATGGTATCGACACGTTTCGATGCTATCCGCCCCTATCGCGAGTATCGACGGCTGTTGATGGCTGGATCTTGAAACCCGGATCACTGACGTGTCGATACCATCGACATGGGTCGATGGTATCGACGCTGCACCCGGATCGATGACGTGGAAGCCACGACCGCCGTTGATTTGTTTGTGCGGATCGGTGACGTGGATGGTCGATACCATCGACGAGGGTCAATGGTATCGACTTGTCTTTGTTGCAACACCTCCGCTTTACGTCTCAACATGTAGTCGTGTCGATACCATCGACCATGCCGTCGATGGTATTGACTTTCCTGAGTTGATTTTGTCTATAAATCTTCAGAGATCTCAATGGTATCGACGGCTATCTCGATACCATCGACTCCACGTTCACGACCTGCCTGTAGGTAGGTCGATACCATCGACGAGGCCATCGATGGTATCGACGCAGAGTAAAATCCGCAGTCGTCAACCTATAACCCGGTCGATACCATCGACCAGTGTGTCGATGGTATCGACTCTGCCTCAGCCTGCACAAATAACAAACCGATCACAGTATCTTTTTTACACTAAAATTTGAACTAAAACAAATCAACCTACGATTGTACATGGACTAAACTAATGTACCGATGGTTGGGTTGCCTCCCAACAAGCGCCCTTATTTAACGTCTTAGGCTAGATGACTTTTGGCATTTTTATCAACTTGGTACCTTAGAGAAGGTGCTCAAAGGATCATGTGGCAACTTGAACTCCACGCGATCTTGACCAATTCCCAACGTGAGCTTACCTCTCCCTATTGCAGTCACTACATCGGCCGTTGCTTGAAACGACCTCCCTAATAGCATCTCGCAACTCTCAAGCTGTGGCATGTCCATGATTACAAAGTCCACAGGAAAAATGAATTTGTCCACTTTGATAAGAACATTCTCACAAACGCCATGTGGCCTTACAATAGATCCATCTGCTAATTCAATGGTTGTCGCTGATTTCTTTATGTCGTGTAACCTGAGCTTCTGAAATACGGGCAACGGCGTGAGATTTATGCTCGTGCCCGAATCACATTGAGCTCGTGGGAAGGTTTGATCACCTATTGAACATGGAATATAGAAGCTCCCCGGGTCTTTCTTCTTCTCTGGTAAATTCCCAAGGATCATTGAGCTTACCATTTCATTCATCCTACACACATCTGTATCTTTGATCCGCCTCTTTTTATTAATTATTTCTTTAATAAACTTCCCATAGGCGGGGACCTTCTCCATCATCTCCACCAGCGGAATATTGATATGTAGCTTTCTGAATATCTCTAAGAATTTTCTATAATGCTTGTGCTCCTTCTTCGGCTTTGAGTTGTCCAAATTTGACTCCATTGCCGCATTACCACGCTTGTGGGGTGGCACATATGGGCTTTTCGGGGCCAGCTCCCCTAAGCTTGCTTCCATTACTCCCTCTGGCATAGGCTTTGTCGGAACATCATCAACATGTATCATTTGTTGTGGCTCTTCTCTCGCAGTAGATGTATCTGCACCGTGACAGGCAGCCTTAACTTGCTCTTCTTGGCTAGGCGGGGACGCAACTATAATGGGTCCTTGGCGGGGTTTCCTGAAAAGAGGGTTTCCACCCGGCAGTCCATAATAACTGTGAGGATATGGTATCGTCGGTGTTGCTCCCGTATCAAACCTCATTTTGCTCTGATCTTTTGCTTCTGACACCTGGGATTCCTCCTCATTGCTTACCACAGACATGTACTTCACTTGATGGTGTGTTTGGGCCACATTTGCATTCTCAGCTGGTTTCTACTGGTTGGCGTGCTTGATGGCCACCACTTCACTTGAAATCTGAGCCACGGTGGTTTCCAATGCCCGCATCTGTGCTCCATGGCTTTGTAGCGTCTGCCCAAATTTGGTTAAAATATCACCTTGAGATTGCAATTGCTTACCAAACATAGCCATCATTTCCTGATTTTGCTGCACCATTTGACTAAGTAATTCGGTGCTCTTATCCTCAGCTCTCAGTTGTGGCTTTGTCTTCGGGTCTTGTTGGAAATTATTAGGATCCTTCCAGGAGAACTTTTTGTCTCTCCTCCATGCATAGTCATTGTTTTTGTAGCCTTGTTGTTGCATGAATTTGACTTGGGCTTCCTCATCCTTAGATGCATCATCCTCCTTTGCTAGCAGTTTCTTTGCGAGAAGATCCATCTTCTCATTCAGATTCTTTATCTCTTTTTATTCTCCTACCACTCGATCCTGCTCCACGGCGCCTCTTTCGCCCCATGATTGTTTCCTAGCCATGTTCTTTAATATCTCCCAACATCTGGTGTCTGTATTGTTCAGAAAGAATCCTGACCCAGCGGAATCCAGATTACTCCTATCGTGCTCGGAGAGAGAAAAATAGAAGATCTTCACCTGCGTCTCTTTATCCAGCCCGTGATGCGGGCACCTCCTCAGTATGACCTGAAATCTCTCCCAAGTCTCAGAATATGTCTCACCGGCCTGTTGGGTAAAATTATGAATCTTTCGGATCATGTCGTTAGTCTTCTCAGGAGGGAAGAACCTCTCAAAGAAGACCTCCACCATATGGTCCCAGGACTCCACGAACTCATCATCTAAATTATTTAACCACTCTCGTGCCGCTCCCGCCAATGAACTCGGGAAAAGCTTGAGATATAGTGCATCCTGTGGAAACCTATCAATTTTTACCATGTCACAGTTCTCAACAAACTGGCTGATGTGAGCGACGGGATCCTCATTCTTAAGCCCATGAAAAGCATTCGACTTCACCAGATTTATCAACGCCGGATCAATCTTATATGTAGGTATGTTGATTTCCTGCTTCTTTATAGGCCCTTTGGAAGCTGATGAGGAAGAAGCCTTGATCTTCTCCCATATAGTATGTGGCTCGGCCATCTCTTCCTGTTCAAGTTTGGAATCTACCTCTTCTTGTTGCTCTTACTCATGATAATCCTCATCCTCAGGTCCCGACAGCGGAACCTCGGGTGCGGGATTCGCGTAGTCAGTACTACGCGTCTGCACCATGCAACGTACCTGAAATAGGAAATTTTAGTCCAGTACAGTGCTTTGACGAGTATAAAAATTAACAAACAATAGAAATAAAATATTTGAAGTTGTTTCAAAATAAAAAAATGTGGCCTAGAATGGCCGCTCGTAGCACTCGAAGTGCCAACAATTCGCCGTATCCCCGGCAACGGCGCCAAAAACTTGACGCAATTTTAATGTGCGCTAAAACGCAAGTGAACGCGTCGAGTAGTACAGGCCTTTGTGAGGCCCGAGTCGAACACAGGGATACTCGGAATTGTTGGAGACTCCTACTAACTATTTGTGATCAGCTAAACTGAATAACAAATTGAGGGTTGTTGTTAAAATTAAAAGAAAATAAAAACAAAAACAAAACAAACGATCGATTAAATGTTAATTTAATCAATTCAAAAGGGTATCTTTAGGATTGCGGTTTCACCGCGGGTTTTCATTGTATTAGATTTTATATAATGCCTCAATTTTATCTCTCTATTGGGGTAGTGGCCTGAAAACAGAATTACCCACTGTCGTGGTGCAATTCACTACCTAGGTTTAGGTCGGTTCCACCGTCGTAGTAACCTATACCCTAAACTAGGTGCATTATGAACGATCTCTCAGTATCCACCATTAATTTTACACCACCTTGGTCAAGGGATTTATCGATTAATGTAGATTTCGTCTCTTTTCAGCCGTTAATCCTTCTTTCAAAGTGATTAAGGGCATTAGGTTATTATTATGGTGATCAAGCATAACAATATATGGAGAAAACGAAACTATACCACAGATTTAAGAGATAAAATATGAATTACTATTATAAAACTGTCATACAATGAATTCTCAGGCTACTCCCGGTCCTAAAGACAAAGGGGATTAGCCCTGCATGTTCATCTCAAACAAGTACAAGGTAGAGATAAGGGAAATCATGTGGAAAACGTGAATTGAGAGGTGAAACCCCTGAACGGAGAAGAATTGGTTGATCCTTTGTGTAGAACATGTGCTCTCCCGCCTTTCGGTGGTGAAATCCGTCTTCTGTGGCATCCGAATCAACTGGTATGAGCTTTTGGCCTCCGTTCTCCTCTCTCCTGCTACTCGGTACTCGTGCAATGGCTAATGAGATCTTTCTTGGCCTGGGCGGCCGTCATTAGGTTTAATTCCCTCATTAGGTTGCTAATTAACCACGGCCGTTCGATTGGGATCAATCTGAATCAAACGCATATCTGACGGTGTCGATACCATCGACGCGGGTCGATGGTATCGACCCAGTGTGGTAGCGGCAGCCCTTCTTTCTTTTCGTCTGAGTGCCTGATGTAGTCTCGATACCATCGACGCGGGTCGATGGTATTGACTACCCTGTAGTGACAGTTTTGTCGTTTTGTGTCGTTGTAGCCTCCATGCGTCGATGGTATCGACTTGGGGTCAATACTATCGACTGCTTCTTCGCCAGCAACCTGAAGGTGACTCGATACCATCGACATCCCTGTCGATAGTATCGACACTTTGCTGCTCCTTTCGGCTGGCAACCTGTGATCATGTCGATGGTATCGACTTCCGTCGATGGTATCGACGGAAGCAAATACTCGTTTGTCCTGAAATTCAAACACAAGATCACATAGATTCACACAAATAGTAATATTTTGACAATTAATGCTCAAAATGATGAAATAAAGGGGATTTGACATAAAATAGTAGCAAAGACCAAAGTGGATGAATTATGCAACATTAACCATAAAAATGACTAATAAAAGCATAAAACACATATCAAACAGGTCTATAAATGCGACTCAAAATCATCGCATCAAGGGACAAATTCCATCTACATCACACTTACAGTCATCCCCATGTGTCAAAGTGCATCCGATCATCACCTTTTTAGCAACCCTTATTCAAGGTTATGATGGATGATTTTAAAATACATTGAACGACATGTGATGAGTGTAGCGGTTTTAGGTCTAAGAACCAAAATCACCACCAACACTATGAGAGATGATTTTGGCAACCATGTAATAGTTTCCATGTGTCACTCTCATGGTGGTCTATCTGATACATTGTTATTCAACAAGTATCTATGGGTTTTGATTTGACATCACATATTGTGACTGATGAGATTTTGTCATCAACCAACACACATTAGTCTTATGTGTTATTGTTATCTAACAGACATAGCAAGAACATATATACTCTTGGCATTTGTATGATCTCATTTTTCAAGTGATCAACCCGAATACATACATCATTGAGTTGTATCAATCTTTAGACATTTATTATGTTACATCATTATCTCATAACTAAATTAAATAGAATAAATTGGGAGATTGACTTTATTAATAATCAAATCATTTACAAGTTATGCCATTACAATCATCATATTATTGGCTCTCTAGACATACATACCAACAATAATACCTTTGTCTATGATATACACATTGAACCTGAGGCATGGAAACTTCATCCTCTCAATGTTTGGTCTATTTCCCTTGATGTAGAGTACACTATTTGTGATACATATGAGCTCAATAGCATATATTGACTCACCTAATAATGGTCATGCATTTTATAGTCACACTCATCAAGCGATTGGGATATCACTCCAATAAAAGGGACAAATTTCATCTACAACATTCACAATAATGAATGTGGCATAGTGTGCCCAAGCACTACCTGCATTGCAACCCTTATCTAAGGTCATGTTGAATTGTGTTAAATTACAATGAATAACATGTCATCATTCAATGATTTATATCTAGAGACCACAATCACCACTATCACATTGAGATATGATTTTGACTTCCATGGCTTCCATTTATCATACTCAAATTGGGTCTTTTGGATACACTTCTTCATAACAAGTACCTATGTGTTTGACTTGATATCCAATGTCGAGACTAACGAGACATATTCATCAAATCAGAACACATACTACTCTTAATTTATTAGTGTCATCCTAATTTCCACAATAATAAGTGATTGGGAACCTAGACAAGAATGACAACTCCCAACATACACTTGGGTCCTCAACCCCAAATCACAAGTCATTCATAATCATATCAATTACAAAGTGTGCCATTGCAATCATCATATGAATGGGTCAAATGGCATACTATTAACACATGTTTGAGACCCACAAGCATTCAGCACAACCACCTAGTTTCCATGTCCACATCCACCAAACAAAATCATGTCAAAGGTGGTGCATTTATTCATGTAATAGATATATGATATTATATATGATAGTTGGTGATTAATATAGATACAATTGAAAATTATGCTTACAAAGAATTATTAATAGTTTAAAACCCAAACCAATATTAAAAGTATATGAAGTTGGCTTTTATACCACTATTGGGAATGTAGTACATCAGAAACACAAATTTCCCAACAAAAATGCTTAGCCATTATATTTTTCATAGACATAAATGCATTAAAGATATAAAAGGGATATCATACATACCTTAGCACACTCCAATTTTCCAACAAATGACACGTCTTATGCTGGGATAAACTTGTACTTCTGGATCTAGATCCAAAAAAGGTTGTTGTTTTTGTTGCCTTGTCACCACATCAACACATTATCTTCTCCTTGAAGAAGTTGTTTGTCCTCAAGCATCTAGAAAAGATCCTTGTACTCTAGAATGTACACATGGATGCAGGAACTCTTGTTGCACCACTTTGTTCACCAAGAATAAGCACAATTCAAAGTCATTTATGGGCCAACGTTGCTTGCTCTCATTCTCCTCCTATAATGGTTTTTGTCATTGGGGTGAGCTTTTATCTGTCCAAGAGGAAGAACTCTTAGAAAACTTGTGTATCACTATGTATATATCCCTTTGGACGTACACCACTTTAAGTAGGAGAGTCATAGGCTTAAACTTCCAAAATTTCAATTACGTTCCTAATCACAACTCAAAATAGAACTAAACAAGGAATTCGGCCAGAACTTCCTGTCACCCGATTTGTTAACATGCAATTGACTACTTAGGATTGGTCTGGTCACCCTTTTGATGTTGACTTGCCTAGTCACCCGGTTTTCCAATTCCATTTCAGTTTTGGTTGACTAATTTGATTCTAAATCAAATAGATCACATATTCCTTTTTATTTCCTAACTTCAATCCAAATGATCAGTTGTCTAGTTTCCCAAACTGGTGATCTATCAATCATTTCACAATCAATTGATCAATTGATCTGAACCATCCAATTGACCAACTAGCTTTCCCACTCGACTAGTTGGGCACGAAATTATCACGTACATGATTTTGAACCATCCTAATTATATGTTTGATTCTGAACATCAGTTTCCTTATGCATTCTTATGTGTATGACCCCATAGTTTTCTTATTACATTGACGATGATGTTCAAATCCTCACAGGAAGAGTTTGATAACTAGGAACACATCATATCTATCCAATTAATAGGAACTAGTTGCATAACAACTTTAACTTGTAAAGTGACCAATGTTACCATGAACATATATCCCTTTGTCAGAGATATCAAGATTAAAACTGGGGCATAGAGTTGTCATATCTTAACATCCAAACTGTGTTTCTTTAAATAGAGAAGACTATTACGATTGTCGAGCTTGAAAATTCATATTGACTCACATGAGTGTGATTATGCATTCCCTTACTTATCAAGTGGTCAGGATATAGCTCCAATAGAGGGACAAATCTATTTGGATATTGCTCCAAATGGAGGGAAAATTCAATCTACATCACTCACAATAAATCACAAGTGTCACAATGCACCCAATCACTACTTGTATGAAAATCCTTTTTTAGAGTCATGTTGGATAGTATTAAAGTACACATAACAACATATCATCATTTTAGTGACTTCGGCTTCCATGACACAACATCCATGTGTCATTCTCAAAGTGGGTTTTCCAAGATTCTCTAAGAAGTACATATGAATCTAACATGATATCAATATCATGATTAAAGAGACATAATCATCATTCAACATACACACTAGTTTTATGTATTATTTTCATTCTATAATATCCATAATAATAACTTAGTAGGGACATAACAAGAATGAATACTCTTGAGTATACATATGATCTCATGTTCAAGTCCTCAACTCAAACTACATGTCATGGAGTCAAAACATTCTTAGAACATTATCACATCTATTCATTATATTAGTATTCAAACAAACATAAGAAGTAGAAGTGCCTCTATTAATAATCAAATAGTCACATTATGGCTCTCAGGTAATTCAACCAACAATATTTTAATACATTCCAATAATCAAATCATCAAAAGAACTATATATTTTTTCAATGTGGTATGTGGGTTTGAATTAGGAAGGGCAATGTTGTTGTGGAAAAATCATATCCGTAGATAGCAGCACAACATAGTACACTGCATAGCCGCACCAAATGTTTATAGTGCAGATATGGTTAAATATTCAAAATGTTGTTGAGTGGTGTGGTGTGGTTACGGTTATAGAGAACACAATCATGGATACAAACCATGTAACAATTAATTATTTTGAATATATATAAACATTTATAGAATATTATTATAATCATATCACTTATTGTTGTAATCATGCAATTTATTTGATTTCTATTTCTACATGAAATTTAATATATATAGAAGTAGTAACTTTTATTTTTCTATATACACTTATTCACAAGTAGGTCATCCGCTTTGTATAATTAGTAGACCAGAAATGTGACCCTAGAATATGAAAATATTATCATTGATATTTTAGTTTTATATATTTTGCACTTCATACGTATATATGTGTTTTCAAAAAAGTATGCATTCATTTTTATAATGGCGGTAAATCATTGAAGTCATTGGAGGAATCAACTAATGTATTCTATTTAGATTTTATTGAATTGCTTCATGCCAATCTTTAATAGAAGCATACCATAATTGATAAATGTGATATAGATAATTAAGGTGAGAAACTGATTTATTAAAATAGCAAACTATTATGTGGTGATAGAGAGATGTCGTTATTAATGGAGACAAAATCAAGTTAAGACAAATAAACAAAGGTGAAAAGAATATAAAAGACGTAATAGAGAGAAAAAAATATTCAAAAATAAATAACTACATCTATTATTTCTAGTCATATTTATCCATACTTCATTTAAATGTTTTACCACCCTACTATACCAATATTTTTGACCCTCTCTCTTAGAGAATATATCATTACACTTAATTCTAAATATTATTTTATTTTTCTCTCATAAAGTAACTTAACTAAAGTTTATCAGAAGTAACTCGATAGAGGAGTAGGATGGTATCATTAACTCATTTCTAGGGTTTTTACCCAAGCCCTCACCCAAAGTCCACTACTTTTCCATGCCATGTAATGCATAATCACTCGTCAACTTCTTCTTGTGATAAATGATGATACCAAAGAAATTCTTCCACATAGGGCATCTAAGAACTCACCCAAAAATAACTTAGATTTATATGTAGCAGCATAATAATCCCTTATATCATGATACATAATACATCACATGAATAAGACATCAGCATGCTCATGAAAATGTGCATGAGAAATAATATGGAAGTGAACATCGGGAACTAGTTACAATTTTGGTGCACATACTATGAACATCAGATAAATGATCATCAAATGTACTATATATGAGAGAATGAAATCTAAGCATAATGAAAAATGTAAGGTACTCAGGTTTCAAAAGGAGGGAAATCACCTAGTGCTCCAAGAATGAGTGACATACTTTAAGACATAGAAAAGGTCTTTATAGATGATATAATTTTTGAAAACCAAGTATATCCCCCTTTATTACACTTTTATGTAATACAAAAAATTATATCCATTTGTATTGTTACCACTAGGAAGGAAAAACTATCCTAAATTACAAAGAAAAAATTGATGAAATGTATTGGACTTCAATTGTCACCCTCTACTTGAGAAAATAATGGAAACATATTCTTCAAAAAAAATTTGAAACACTAAACATGAACTTCAACTACATAATTAGGATCCCACATTCACCATGTGATCTTTCAACATATCAAAAATATATATGAATGCCATAGTTATATAATATAATAGAATTTTACATGATAATAGGGTCCCCTATGACACATGACCATATAATATATTATTTAGTACCAAGTATCCTAAATCTTAGCCTCCTTGTTTCAAAAATATCCAAGTCACTATTAATATGGAGAAGATTTACAATCATAAACAATTAGTCCTTTATTTATTCATGAAGATTGACCAATTCATGCTAGTAGGTTTTTCTTGATCCAACCATCCTTCAGATTCATATGTGGAATTTTAAAGTGAATAACATCCAAATAATAAGTTTTGAATGTGTTTATTTGCATCTTAGACAACATAAATGGGAATTAATACCTAATTTTACTTAGAAAATCATGAGTTAGGATCCTACATAGCTAAATATTCCAAATATTGATTTGCATGCATGTAGGTATAAAACCATATAGCCCAACCATGGGTGGGTTCTAGTTGCATAATAGCCAACTAAGCATATATGGCTTGAACACACTCTATCCAGTTATATAAAATAGAACCAACACAGCCTTTGCAAGCTATTATTTTTCTTGATACATCATAGAAGCTTTAATACTTTGTTATTAGAGACATACCACTCCTTGTTATTTATTATCTCACAGGTAAAGGTTTGATGCCCTTTCCATGTTTAATTCAACAATCAGTACTAAAAACAATTGTAACTTGTTATTATGTACTTATGGCCCTTCAAAGAGTTATTTTATAGGAACGCACATGATATTAAATGCAAAACTAATATATTGCAAGTTGATTGCACGCCCATGGATATTCATAGTATCAATTACCATCAATGCATTAAATCCTTTGATATACTCTCATCCAAACACTTTGCCCACATGATGTATATCTTTGATGCCCTTCGTAGATACTACATTACCAAAAAAGTAATAAAATACAAAAGATTAATCTATTATGTATATACCACTCCTAGTTACATATAATCTCACATAATTAACCTTGTATGCCATTTACAAGTTTAATAGAGTAGTGTCTAGTAGAAAAGCCAGTTAGAAACTTTATATGGTATACCCATCTAGCATTTTCCATTCATAAAATATCATTTGATTTAATCCTCATATAGATTAGAGTTCATGGTATATTTTTTCTTTCCTTTTGATATCTACCATTTAATTAGAGAAATCATACAACTAATTTACAAACTTATTACCGTGCACCCATGCATCTCTTTAAAGAATAATCTTCATTCAGGTCCCTATAGATAAACTCACATGATATCAAACATCATATTATACCTTTGCAATATTATTCAAAATACTTAAAAATTATTATTTATTATCATTTTCCACCCTCATAAATCTCTTTTGAGTACCCACATGGTATATTTCTTTGATTCCCTTTGGAAGATACCATCTTACTAAATAGATCATAAAAAGGCATAGGTCTTTATCATTATGTGTCTAACTAAAAGAAAAATATGTTTTAAAAATAAGAGACTCTTCAATTATCTATCTTCAGTCAATTATTTAAACAAAATCTCACATGATCGCTAACAACATATTAAACTTTTCTAAGTTGATCCCAATCCATTAATGATTCATAGTAGGCTTTACCATCCATACAAAGCTTTCTTAAGGTATTTCTTAAGCATCATATAACACATATGGTATCTTTGTTTTATGTCATATTATATAATTTCTTACCAAGACATACAAAACCACTTTTACAACATAAATCTTATTGTTCCTTCCTTTTTGGTTCATAAACTTTGTAGTAGGAAAGAAAATGACCTATTTTAGCATTCTCACCTTTTCCTAATAAAAATCCTTGATGATTTTATCATCATAAATAGTATTGATTGAAGGGGAAAGGATCATGACTAGTACAAATGGAAGTAATATACAATACAAGTATCCAACACCACTATCATTATATTAAAAATTAGATTTCCTTGATTCAAGTATGGTTTTTATCTTGTCAATCAAAAATGACATAAACTTTACAACTTTCCTCAATATAGGGGATCCCCCAAAATATCTTCCTAGAAGTTGTATATTAAGAAAATTTAGTAACTTCAAAGAAATAAGTAGCATAAATAAATCTGACTAAAAAGATGACTTTACATGAAGTTAACTATAAATTAGACATGTCTTTAAACATGTTGAGAACTGACTAGATTAGCATTTTTCCCACATCCTTGATGAAAGTAAATAGGCTATAGACAAGAAGTGGAATTATTAATAAAGAAATTCTTAGAAGATTTTAGAGGCTTGATATCACCTCTCTTGTGGAATAATTTGACATTGAGGTCAGTCCATACATCCCAATCATAAAAAAGTAGGGAGTTAGACGGTCGTCTTGCCTCAAACCATAAATGAGATGTGTGTTAATCATCAATAAATGTACTAAAGTTGACATTATTGAGTATATCTTTAATACAAACAACATATGAATAGGGAAATTCATCTTCCTCATAACCTAAGAACATATATTGCCACTCAATAGCTTCATAAATTGTAATTAGATCAACTTTCAAGCACTTATTTTAGAAGCAGTAAGCATCACTGGAGTTGATCAACATGTTACTCAATAGAATGAATTCATCATATATGTTTCTATCTATAATTCAATTAATTTTATTTTTAATGAGAATTGTGTGTAAATATATTTCTTACCATTGATATCTTGTGGAGAAAGTTCTCAGATGAATGGGTCTTCATTCATTATATGAGAATCCTCATAGATTTTATGTATAAGAGTAATGACAATATTATACAACTATATTAATGTAATATATCCTATAATCTCCTCTAAGACCTCCTTTTGTATCTGAATAACCACATCATTGATTATGATATGAATTTCTTCATGTGACCCACATTGAACCACTACATGGAAGCTTGCTTCACTCCTCCATTATGGACTCTATAGGAGATCATTGTTTGCATAGATTCTATTCTATATTATTCCTTAGTTTCACTTTATACTTTAATCACTTACTCATTTTCTCTGATCGTATAGGTAAATGACATATTTTCAATATTCTAACAAAAATGATGATCAATGCAAGTTTGTATGGTATTTGGGCAATTAGGGTTTAAATAGGTAGAATTCAAACAATTACTGATATCACCTTACCTAGAGATTACATTCAATAGAAACTATCTCTTTTTGTACATGTTTTTCAATAATTATTTAATCATATCCCAAATTACCATATTTTCTACTAAATAATTAGGGTTCAGATGATGTAATCTTGTATGAGGAGAATATTTTCATTCATGGTTGAAATAAGATAGGATGTTTATAAATCATAACATTAACTATAAAAGATATTCAAATTGAGGTAGACTCAAACAAATTAGCTAATGTCACCAATGGTTCATAATCTACCAAACCATATCCTGAAATAAAAATCATAGTAGATACAACTAAAACATGTAATCTAGAAAAGTTTCACTCACACAGATTCTAAAATCTCCATTTTAACCTCACTTTGTTCGAAATAGGGTAAACTATATAAAATGCCACTACTTGACAACAACTCCTCAAAATTCATTTAATACAGGTAAATCTATGGGCAATATATTATAGTAAGATTCAAATTAATAAAACACTTGTTATTTATAAGTCAAGAATATTGCCTAAAATATAGTATTTCTTCTTCAATATTTAATTTGTAGGTAAATCAACCTATGTCAAGCCATATAGGATGAGTCAAATTCCATCTTTAATATACAAAATGAATCAAATCATTCACCTCTTAGATTTTGAAGCTTAAGGATGACATTTACTCTAGAAAGGTCACAACAAAACTAAATATCCCTTTAAATCAACCTATAACACATCCGTGATCCTCAAATATATGACAAGAAGAAGGCTTAGAAGTAGAAAAAATTATATAGCATTGTGAATGCCATCTTCCTAGTCCTCAAAATCCTAATTAGGGCTTAGTGTTGGTTGTGTCTCTTGAGGTAAATCATGTGATGATTGTAGTAGGGATACATTGTATATGATTTGATCATTAATAGAAGACAAATCCACTTATTAGATTTATTTTAGTAATTAAGATGATGAATAAACATAATTATGTCATAAGAATATTTTAACTCAATGACATATGGTTTTAGTATAGGACCAAAATGTGAGACCATATGTATACTCGAGAATTCATCCTTGGTGTGTTCATGGTCTATTGTTATTATGAATAGTATAGGATGATAAGAATATATAACATTAGTGTGCATGTTTAATGATGACTATGTTGCTTTAGTCTTTGTAACATCCCATGATTTGAGGCCTCAGATAAATAATCTTAGAAGGAATGATTGGACTACCCATATCACCAAGATGCACCTCCTTTTCAGGGAGCCCATCACTAAATAACTTTGTGGTTAAGCATTCTCATCTTAGAGTAGTACTAGGATGGGTGATCATTTGGGAAGTTTATCCTAGCTTGCACAGGAGTGAGGATAAATCGTGCAATTAATTCCAGCGGTGGTCTGTGGGGCCAGTCATCTTTCCTGAAACTCTAGTATAGCCTTAGACAATGGGCTCAGGTGTTACAAATGGTATCAAAGCCAATTCCCCTCCAGTAGGTGGGGCCCACTTGGGTTTGTGGCATGCCAATCTTTGAGATGTGCGGTCCAGACATATTGGAAACGAATATCCTACTTGATGGAGCCACCCTTGCCCTGGTAGCTGTGACCGGGAACTGGGTGTACATGGACCATTTGGGTCTATACTAAAATAGGGATAGATTATGAGGTCATATAGTTGAGCCTTTATGAGGATGTCAAGATTCTAAGTAGGGGAGATTGTAACGTCCCATGATTTGAGGTCTCAGATAAAATGTTCATAAAAGGAATGATTAGACTACCCATATCACAAAGGTGCACCTCCTTTTCAGGAAGCTCATCACTAAAGAATTCTATGGTTAAGCATAATCATCTTAGAGTAGTACTAGGATGGGTGACTAGTCAGGAAGTTTATCCTGGCTTACGCATGAGTGAGGACAAAGCGCACAATTAAGGCTAGTATTGGTCTATGGGGTCAGTCGTCATTCCTAAAACTCTACTAGAGCCTTAGGTAGTGAGCTTGGGTGTTACAATCTTGGTATTGGATATCAATTCAGATACATATGTACTTGTTAGAGAACAAGTTCTATGGGATAAACCCACTTTGCAAATGACACATGGAAGCCATGACATGGCATTTAGAGTCATATCTCAATGTGATAGAGGTGACTTTGATCCTTAGACCTAAAGTTTCTACAATAATCACATATTGCTTTGTATTCTTTAATACTACCCAACATGACCCCCAAATAATGGTTTCCATACATGTAGTGATTGGACACACTATGACATTTGTGGATTATTGTAAGTGATGTATATGGAATTTTTTCCTCCTTTTTGATTGATATCTGACCACTTGATAAATGACACTATGAAATGCATGGCCATGCTCATTTGAGTCAATATGTAATATTGAGCTTATACAATATAATTAGTCTGCTTTGATTTTAGAAACATTGATTACATGTTAAGAGGATTACTAGTCCATACCTTGGGTTGAATCAATATACTTGTGATGAAGGGATTATATGATAATGGGAACACTGGTCACCTACATGTTAAAGTTTTTTTTCAAGTTAAGACAACTAGTTCGATAGAAATGACATGTTGTTACATACCACTTTTTTCTCCTAAGGTATTTAACATTATTTCTAGCGTAATGTGGAACATATAGGACCACACACATAAGGATGCTTAAGGAAATTGAAGTTCACAATCATACACATGATTAAAACAGTTATAAATAATGTAAAGACATATTTTTTACCCAACGGGTCAACTAGGTAAGCCAGTCGACCAACTATATGGTGTATATCATTGACCGATGGATTTGCAGTTGATTGTCTTCTTACTTTTTAAGATATTGGCCAACTGGTTGACTAGATAACCCAACCAATTTCTTGGACACAACTCAGGACACAACAAGGAAAAAGGAGAGTTGTTCAATTTGGAAAAATATTGGTCAATTGAATAGGACCATGACTACCTAATCTGGTGAATTACTTGATTGTATGTACTAATCGTTCAAGTGTATGACCCACCAGTCAATTGGATGACCAGCTGGTCAACAAGGAAGTCTTTTTGAGTTTTTTTTGACATGATTCTATATTGAGTTGTGATTACAAATGAGATTAGTGTTTTAGAAAACCAAGCCCATGAATATCCTATATAAAAGGGTGTTCATCCAAAGGGAGACATTCATATTGATACGCATATTGTCTAACAATTCCTCCTTGTAGAGAAAGAAAAACTCAACCCAAGGATGATAGCCCATAAATTGAGGTGAATGAGAGAAAGTGATGTGTGCATGTTAATGAATCTGAGTTTAGTTTTCTCTTTTCCACTAAGGCAGTGCACCAAGAGCTCTGGAATATGTGTGGACAACATAAAGTCCAAACCACTTATTTGTAGGCTTAAGGATGAGAAACTTATCCAAGGAGAGGACAATGGGGTGTTGTGGTTTCTCTAATACCATTGAATCTGTAACATCCCATAAACTAATGATGTGACATATCAACTGAGGTTCTGGGAGTTAGAGATGCTAAATATCAAGATCAAGAAAAGATACAACCCAAAACTATAATGATAACATAGTCATTTACACAAGTTTTTCTTAAAAGAAAATATATACATATGTTTACATGACCCATAGGTCTAGCAAAATTGCAAAAATAGAACTAATTATGGTATTAATATAGCTTCCAAGATCTTTCAAGATAGTCGATGATAAGATACATGCATGCACATGCATCCATAGAATTAACCTGAATAATGGTTTTCATACCAAATGGGAGCATGAGAGTTAGAAAATTTTCTAAATATGGCATATAGAAAATAAAAGCATAGTGGCAAGACGTTTTTAATTGAACTATATTCTTAGCCATTTATTCAAATGACAACTACATCAAAAAGTAGACTTATACAGAAGAGCAAAATGAAACATATATCAGAAATATATTTTTTTATGCATCATTAAACTAAGCTTAAGAATTGGGAAACCTTATTACATATATGAGCTTAAGTATTACTCTTAGAGAAGGTGTCAATTCACCTTGGGTAACTGGCCTACAACCAAAGTACAACTTTATTAGCTAAGACTTTAGGCCATTAGTGTTATGAGTTGCATGTAAGTACCTTAGCACACCCCCAGCCACTTGTTCACACTGCATGATCTATACAATGAATAAATTACTATATTTAGCCACCAGTCACCTTTCCAAGACTGGAAGAAGGTTAACCTTCACAAATTTCCATTTACAGTATCATAAGTTATCATGATTAGTCTTTGGAGGAGATTATTCCCAATTACTAATATGATCATTATTGAGTCCTCATGACCAACCCAAGTGTGGGTTTGAGTATGGTAGAGCATTATACTCATCCATCCCTAACTCCAAAGAACATAGATCAAGATCCTAAATGTATCAATGCCCATCTAAGACATGACAACTTTCTTACCAACACATATCTCAATATGAGGTTTAGAATCAAAACAACATCATCAAATATATACACCTTACTATGATTTCTAGTCAGAGTTAATGAGGTCAAAAGGTGTTGGAAATTAGTTGAGTATTTCACTATGAAGCCTAAAATGGAAACATGTAGGATTATGATTTCAATTAGACAAATATTTGGCCTAGAGTGTGCAAGAGGTTAAGAGTCCCCCTTGTGAACATGGAATGAATGAAATAACCTTTCCAATTTACTGGATATATGCATCGATGAAACATGCTCCTAGTGGACTTTGAAATGTCTAATTGAATACCACTTTCCAAAAATATCACATGATTCAATTAATAGGGAGAAATAAAGGGAAACGAACTAAAAATTAATAGAACTAGAATTCAAGAAGCCGTGCAAAATTATTATCTAAAATCTCCACTTAATTTGGTAGTATGATTGAGATAATATATGGAAGACCTTAGGATAATGAAAGGAAATCCATTAATAGTCATATTATAGATTATTAACAAAAGAATTTGTACATTGTTTTCCTTACAAAGTATATGAAGCATGATATAATATTAAAACAAATAATACCAAACCATACCTTTAATTTGATGTTGATATAAGAGAATATGATAACAAGTGAATACCATACTAAACCATACTTTTGCCTAAAGTGTGATGTTAAAATAAGTTAAAGACAGGGGGATAGATCAAATCCTCATAGGTAATTTGACAGAATTTTGACTTACAATAGATCACTATAAAATAAAGGATGAGGCCAAGTGGAGTGAGAGAGTCAGCATTTCAAAATGATAAAGCATTTTAGAATATCATGTAGGTATCAAACCCTTTGTAGATGAAAGGTTATACTGTCAAAGTAACTCTCCTATTCAACATTTTTTTAGCAGAAGTTCTAATTAGTGGTAGAAGAGGAAAAATATAAAGGTTTCTAAAGAGAGGGAGAGGGATTCTTATCATAAATGAATTGAAAGGGTAAGGGAACATTTACTTCATGGATGGACAAGAACTTTAGAATCTAGCTTATGTTGAGTGGAGTTGGCTTCTATTTATAGGAGTGTTAGAGGGTAGCATGGTTCTAATTGCAAAAAGTATGTGGATGACACATAAGTATATGTGTATCATTACAAGAGAGATGATTTGTACCTAATGACACATTGATATGTGGATCTTATATTAAGAGAGATAATTCATTATTAAATGACACATGGATTCATATGTGTCATATTAGTATATATCAAAGGCTAGTCGACATGTGGTAGGATATGTGTCAAACATTATGAAGTGATAGATGTTTCAGATAGGAGCATGACACTAACATACTTATTTACCAAGTAGTGTTCTTTCACAAGATACATGCTTGTCTCTATAATAAATTTGCTTGCCTCTCAGCTATCTGCTTGTGTACTTACCTACAAAGTTGTTGTTTATCAAGTATTCACAAAAAGGATGGTATTTTAATCTTATATTGATAAATCATTTAATTTGATCGTAATCGGTTATAATAGTTACAAAAATGATTCCAAAGGTAAATTTCCATAAAGATTTAGTTTTATGAATATCTCTAAATAAGGAAATTTTATTTGAGCTCAAATCATGATGCTACACATTCACCCTCGAATATAGTATCCTTACTAGATAGTCTCCTTTGCACCTCCTCAAGTACAATGACATGGTTTCATCAAGGAAGAGATCAAAGATCATCGATAACTCTTCCTTGTGTTTTAGTGAAGGTACCCCAGTCACTAATTTTTTCTCTTGATTTTCTATTTGTTCTTCCCTTTTTTCTCCATTGTTTATTGTGTTTATACAATTTATGAGCCATTTCATGTCTTGTTGTCTACTTTAACTACCATTGCTTCCCTTGTGCTTCCTTGTTTTGAACTTACTTATTGTAATAAAAACATTTTAATATTTGATGGAATTCTTAATCTACTTTATTCATGCTCCCATGGTGCAAAGTATGTGAGCTTCACTGGCCATTATGGGACTATGACAATACGTCGATGAGTTTATGAGGACATGAGGAAGTTGAATTTGTAGTTGATTTGTTGAGACTTTGACTATAGGATGAGTTTTAATTCACAAACTTATATGTTGATTTGATTCTCCTCATAGGATTTGTCTAGAACAAACCATGGTGATGTATTATAGTTTTTCCCTTATTAATCTTGCATTTCATCATTTTGGTCATGGGTAGCATTTTCTTTCAATATTCAATTATTTAACTATGAGGGGACTTTTTGTCTCTGGTTTTACCTTTCTATCTAGACACACAACTGTGACTATACCATTAAAATTGTATTAACTTTGAAAATCCATAATTTATTACCAATAACTCAAAAAATATAATGAAATATGGTGTGGAATAAAAAAACTACCACCCATGCAATGGTGTGGATATCTTAACATAATTGTAATGTAATAAAAGGGTGATTTCTAGGGTTTTACTATTTGATGAGAAATTTACCCTAATATTGTATATATCTTTTATAGGTGGCTTGATCCCTATTGAGGATCTAGGGTTTGAACTTGGTTATCTAGTCTAGATCTCTAGTATGTTATAAGTCATATTGAGAAATAATTTCTTTACTCTATCCCTTTCTCTCATGGACCTATATGAGGAAGTACCATACTGAAATTTCTCTTTATTGCCTTGTTAACCTATTTGGGTGTGATATTATGAAATTGACCTTGTAATATTATTAAAATATTAAAATTGCAAAATTGTGACTTACATGTTGTACTTTGATTATTTTATCTCATAATTTACCCTAATTTGTGAATATAATCTATTGAGTTCATTTTCGTGGTAGAAATCCTAATTGACGCACTTTTTTGGTGGAAGAATTATATGGTCCATTTTTCATGATTCAAAGTCTCCTTTGATCCATGTTATGACCAAATTATCACTTGAAACTACATATTTGCATTCTTGATGATTCAGTACTACTAGTGTCATATAATTTCTTTAGTAGTTGTTTACTTTTTGGCTTTCATATCCATGATTTATTTTAGAATGGAGGTTGTGTGGCCCGTACCCTGGGTTATGTGCCAACATTATATTTTGGGATGGAGGTTATGTGCCCCATACCAAGGCTATGGACCATCATTTCAAGTTTGGGATTTTGGTTATGTGTCATTATATGTCATGGTTAACGTTATGTGCCCTAACTACCATTGAATTATATCTACATTAGTACTATGCTTATCTCATATGCATGCTTATGGTTAACTAGTTTGATGGGTTATGTGCCCTACTTATTTTGTGTATGATTTTGTGGAATACTCTCTATTGTGAAATGGGAATTATATCTTTGAATACCATCTTATTGCAATGATCCTATTGACATCCACTTGGAAGATTTCATATACATCTACTACTACATACTTTGTCACCATAATTGTTTTCCATTTTTACCTTTTTCTCCTAACAATGTCCAATTTCACTACTTACATGCAGATACCATCATTTTTATTATATTTCCTGACTATCTCTCCTTTATGGGTTTATTGCTTCCAACCCCTTAGGTGAAGGAATAGTTGAAGGAGTTGATCTTATTGGCCTAGGACATCCACCAACATTGATGCTTACTTGAAGATAGAATTGAGATGGGATTCTTCTACAACCGGTCTTAGTTCATTTATAATTAATTTTCTTCTTGTTCCACCCATTAGGATGTATATGATAAACTTATGGACACGAAGTTGTAATCTTTAAATTTTTTAAAAAAAAATTATTGCTATGATTTCATCTTTATGATCCTGTATTTGAAATATTGAATAATAGTTTATTCATCCATTGTGTGTGTTTTGATATGTGGATGATGACTCTTATTCAATTGAGTAAGGTGAGGCTCCCCTCTCGGGGGACACTCCTTACAAGTATGGGATTAGATCCAAGGTACTCATATATTCAATGATATCTATTTTATCTCACACAACATGTATATAACATTTAGGTTGCTTATACTTTATATAGTTACCTTGTGCATATGTTCTAAACCTTCTTAGATGGTTCCAGTCCCAAGTCCCATGGAGAATAGCTTGGTTCTCAGACGTCCCAAAACCCTAGGTATCGGATGCCACGGTTGAACTCTCCACTAGTGATCCATGTATCTCAAGCTCCCCTGACAGCTGAAATCCATACTATGGAAGCTCAAGCAACCCCATCTGGTACTACCCCTACTTTGATTGTGGGTGTTCCTCTAGAGCATAAAGTGGTTCTTGTCTTCTATATACTTTCCTCTTCCTTAGTAGTCAAAGACAACACCCTTGTTTCTCTAGAAAAACCACATGAATGTGCCTCATTGACTTCTCAAAATGAATCATACATACTTCAAGGGAGAGAATGAAGTCAACATGGTGGATAAAGCTAATGATTTGATTCTTTCCATAAAACATCCTTTTGAGGGTATGGCATGATCCAAGAAGCAAAAAGTGTGCTTCTCCTCTTACATGTTTGACACATCCTCCTAACATTGGTGTAATGGCATTTCCAAAGCATACTACATCACATAAATACATGGCCACAACTTCGGACCATATTTAGAGAAAAATATATCTCATTAGATACTCAGGGAAACAAGGTAGTGGAATTCTACAATCTACATTAGGGTTCTAGTTTGTTCAATGAGTACTTATAGAGTATCCTTCTATTGGAACATTATGCCACTAGACAGGCGAGGAAAATTGTGTTACTATGTTCCTAGAGGAACTTTTTTTTTGGAAAATTTAGGTAAATATATTCCAAAACCCAAAGAATTGGGATAGAGGTACAAATTGCAACCCACATGAAATTTACAAGATTAAATGAAGAACATCATGATTTGGAAAATCATGAAGAACATAGGGCTTCACTAAGTAGCTAAGTAATTAGCATAGATTCCAATTTCTAATTGTGTTGGAAGGTATGCCAATTAGCTTAGTTTTATACAAGTATAACACTTTGATATTTGCTTCAATGATGCCAAAGAGGTTGACGTAGTCCACCTCATTGCCTCCATGTCTTCGTTTATTGTGTTCAGTCCATAGGGTATGGACACATGATGTTAGCACCCATAACTCCATGATATATTAGGATCTCCTAACCCTACCTATATCTCTCAAGCAATGAATCATAGAATAAGAGTATATGATATTCAGTTTGATATGAGAATGACCCCAAAGATATCTGCAATATGAGCAGCTACTGAAGAGATGTTCAGTTGACTCATTATCATTTTTGCAGAGATAACAACAAACTTCAACATTAGGTGACCATCTACTGATTTTATCCATGGTTGGTAGAAAAAGTTTAGTAGTTTTGTAAGTGGAAAGGATCCATTTCGGTTGGTGTCTAGGAAGCCAAAGATTGCTGAAAGTAATGTCTTCATCTTATTTCTATCTGCATAGAACCCATAGTCCTGAATCATTGAGATTGAGGAATCTTGGCCAAATAGTATTCATTTTGTGCCATGAGGTTGAGAAGCCTCTTATGTGTCTGGGTATGTAGCTGAGATCAGATGCATACCTACTCCTCATCCAAGAGCTACAAACTGAATCATTATATAACAATCTTTTAATTCTTTTCATGGTGTGATAGTCAGCTAGATTAGTTGTCCACCTTTAGATTTCAGATATGAATGTGTAACCAGCTAGTTGAATGAACCATGTTGCACCATAGGAAGTCACTTAGCATGATTTCCATGCGGTGAAGGATAGAAGGAGGGATCTCACCTTGCCTTAACCAGTAATTAATCAGTCCCATAGTGCAGTGTTTGATTAGAATGAGCCTATCATTCATAGAAATTTTAGAGCCAGTCCATTTTCTTGTCATATCTTTCAATTTATTTAAACACGCATGGAAGTGTCTATATCTAAGGTTGGCCCCAGCCATTGGGAAGCCCAAGTATTTGGTTGGCCACAAACCTCATTGTATACCAAGAGTGTCAACCAGCTTAGCTTTATATTTGCATGATTTTGAGAGATAGATATGAGTTTTGTTGGGACTTTATTTCATGCCTAACATCTTTCCAAAAGATAGGAGGAGCTCCTTTAAGTTTTTAAGGCTATTCTTCCTACCTTCAATGAAGATAAGAACGTCATCAGCAAATATTAGATGTGACAAGACTTTGGTTCTTCTAACTGAATAAGTTTTAATTTGTCTCAAAGAATGGGACTTTTCAATCATCCTGCTAAGACCTTCCATGGCAATGACAAATAGAAGTGGTGACAATGGGTCCCCCTGGCGAAGGCCATTTGAATTTTTGAAGAAACCAACATCATTCCCATTAAGAAGAAGAGAGAATGAATGTGTTGTAACACACTGCTTCACAAGGCATATCCATGCTTCACAGAAACCCAGACCTCTTAGACAACTCCAAAGATAGTGCCAGCCAACTGAATCAAAAGATTTAGTTATGTCAAGCTTCACACAGGCTGAGGGAAAACTATTTTGGATGTTGCAATTAAGTGTAAATTCAGCCACTAGGGGTGAGTAGTCCTCTATGTTCCTTCCTTGGACAAAGGCCCCTTGGTTAATGGATATGAGATTGGGCATATTCCTAGCTAATCTTCTTGTAATAATTTTAGTGATGATTTTATAAAGCATGGAGCAGCATGATACGGGGCAAAAATCTGTAGGAGAAGATACAATATTTGTTTTTGGAATAAGTGCAAGAAATACATGGTTAATTTATCTAACCATGTTTCCACTTACAAAAAACCAAGAAATATCTTGAAAGAGATCATCTTTGATGAGCTCCCAGTTACTTCTATAAAAGAAGTTGTTGAAGCCATCTGGTCCTGGGCTTTTATTAGGGCCTATGCTCCATAGTGCATCTTTAACTTCTTGAATGTCAGGTAATTTATAGAGGGAAGCAGTGTCTTCATCAAATACTTGTTGAAGCCATTCAATTTCAGGATAGTCAGCAGCATTATCATCGTGATTTTGATTGTATAAGCTTTCAAAGAAATTAATAGATTCAAGAGCAATTTTGTCTTCATTCTCCATATTGTTTCCATTCTCATCAAAAAATTCAGTGATAGAGTTGATAGCTTCTCATTTTTTGATAGTAGAATGATAAAGCTTTGTGTTACGATCACCATTGGAGATCCAATCCAGTCTACTATGTTGCCAGGAGTATTGTTTCTCGGCTTTAGATAGAATAGAGGTACGATCAAAAGTGATTTTCTCCGCTTGTATGAGGTCACCATCCAGGGGGTTTCTTCTGAGCACAGCTAAGATGTCCACCATTTCCATTCTTTTTTTGGCTATCAGATTCTTGAGGTTGACGTATTTCCTTGCCCATTGCTTGAGTTCAACCTTTATAGATTTAAGTTTTTGTGCAAAATGAAATAAAGGATTACCTTGATGATGGGTCATCCATGCTTTGGTAGTGATGTCTTTGCAGCCAGGCCAGTCCATCCATAAGTTAAGGAAACAAAAAGGCCTTCTTTTCTTTGCAAGTTCTTTTAGATTGATATTAATGGCCGAGTGGTCAAAAAATTCACAAGTAAGTAGCTTCATTTTGGTATCTAGAAATTTATCTGGCAAAGTGTCATTAACTAAATCTCGATCTAGCTTGCAAGATATCCTTTTAGAAACACCCTGCCTTTTGTTCTAGGTATAGATTCCATTACCTACTGAGGGCAATTTAGTAAGGCCAGAGTTATCAATAGCAGTGTCGAAGGAGCTAAGTACAAGAGCAGGAACTTCACGGCCTCCTGCCTTTTCTTTTCTTTTCCTTATGTTGTTGAAGTCTCTGATGACTAAGCAAGGTTCAAAAATATTCACATTAATCATTTCCAAGGTTGACCATAGGGAAGTGCATTGTTGAGCAAGGTTATGAGCATATACAACAGTAATAATAATGATAAGTCCACCTTTATTAGTGCATTTCATTGTGACCTATTGATCATGATATTCAAGATAGATGATATCCTAATAATTTGGATTCCAAACAACACAGATACAGCCATTAGGATCCTGGTCATGGTTGGATATCCATTTCCAACCATTAGGAAATAGTTTTTTAGAGGTATGTTTCATGAAATATTTAATTTTCATTTCAACCAGCACAACTAGGGTAGCTTGTGCTTCCATAATTGATCTTCTAACTTCATTTTTCTTCTGTTGTTTCCACAAACCACATACATTGGTCATGAGTATGGTCATTAATGACCTCTACCAGTCAAATGGGTATTTCGTGACCCACTCACTCTAGTAGCTTTGTTCTTCCTTGACCTAGGAGTTCTGCTCGACTCCTCCTCTTATTTGTTTGTATCGTTTACCTTTTTCGACCAATCATCTGAACCATTGCTTTGACTAGCCTTAGAAGATCTCACATTTTCTTTCGAAAGGGGAGTGCTCCTAGGTTCACCATCATATGTGACCTTTCCTGTAACAACAAGTTTCTCATCAACATGAGTATCGACGCTAAGAATAGCCTCTTCGACTACAACATCCTCATCATTGTGTAGTCCCTCATATCTATTGCTGACCGGGATGGTTGTGCTATCTTTGTTCAGCTGGGCATTAGCATCCTTTTTCTTCTTATTGGACACCACTTTCCAAACCTGTGACAGACCAGACGAGGCGAAGGCCTAAACAGTAGTGTTGACCATCTTCACCTTCGTGGGGCAGTCATGAATATCATGACCAAAAACTTTGCAAATGGAGCATCGTTTAGGGACATGTTCGTAGTTGATGGCTAGTGCAGAAGGTTCACGTTTAGGCATGTTAACCCAGATCTCAGTAGGTGGATCTTCCTCTGCATCAAGTTCCATAAGATCTCTTGCTTCACTGAGAGATTCTTGGCCTGTTGACTTGTAGTCGATGCATAGAAGCTTTCCGACGCCACTAGAAACAATGCCAACTACTCTGGGAGACCAGTTTCTACCCATGCTAGGGATTTTGATCCAGATAGGTATTGAACTGAAAAACTTCTTAAGTTCATCACCCATTTTGTAGTTTTTGACAACCATTAACGTACTATCGAACCAACGAGGGCCACTGTTGATGATTCTCTTTCTGTCTTCGACATAGTTGAACCATAGCAAGAAAAATTGATCTGGTTTTGAAAAGAGGTCAAAACCTCCTTTTGGCTTCCAGACACTCCTTATCCATGTCAGAAGATGTTGATAGTAAGGACTCGTTCCCATGACATAGAGGATCATTTTATGTTCCCATGATTTTTCCATTGATTCGTATGTGTTATCGTTGATTGTAACGAATCTCTTTCCATCCTTCTTCTCCAGTGGGTTGAATTCATGCTCCTTAAACATGTCTGAACCACCAAAGACTTGGTTCCAGGCTTTGTTTGGTACCTCTGGGTGTTGGATCTCAGGGGAGGCCATCAAGGTGGTCATGAGGGAGAGGGGATTTCCCCCTCTGTGAGGGTTGGATCTTGATCGCCTATTAGGTCACCGTCAAACCCTAGGAGGCTAGGGATGCACATTAGAAAGATAGAAGGAGGATTTCCTAGAGTAACATTGTTATGATGTGGGACATACATTGGTACCCTAGCTACCCCTGACCTTTCAGTAGATGGATAATGATGCAATAGTAGTTGAAGCTTACCCTATTGGGAAATATGGCAGTAGAAACAAACAAAATACTACCATATTCCCCTTTCACAACAGATCGTGTCAACAACTATATAATGAGAAAGAGGGTTTCAAGGTTTATACCTAGTCCTGGAGCAATTCTAGTGGCAATCCCTTGTAGTAGTGTGCACCTTTCTTCAAATTGCACCTAGACATCTGTTAATGGCGGCCTCCTGGGTGATCACTATGGATAGCAGTTGATTTCGTCCTCCTAGTGTGTGGCAATAGCCTCCTCGCCTCTATAGTAGTCCACATGGACCACCTGGAACTCTTGTCATTCTAGATGAATGGACAAGAAGGATTTTTCCCTTCTAGTCAGTGTGCTAGCGTGGACTTTCTCTCCCAATTGTCTCTCCCTTTATATCCCTCCCTTTGATAGGTGGCACTTGCTTGGGCTCTCTAGGTTACCATAACTAGAGAGGACAACAATTGTTAGATATTATTGTTATGTCTCTAGAAAGCCTGGATTATGCCTATATTATAGAAGGGTCA
This sequence comes from Alisma plantago-aquatica, assembly GCA_963693085.1. Lineage (NCBI taxonomy): Eukaryota > Viridiplantae > Streptophyta > Magnoliopsida > Alismatales > Alismataceae > Alisma > Alisma plantago-aquatica. Next base: position 67,130,365 of record OY856412.1, read on the forward strand.
GGGTCAGGAGTTCTAGTCTAATGAAAAGTTGAAGAGATGGAATTTGATGAATTTTCCAAAACCTAAAAATGTTGAACCAGTCGGTTCACTACTGAAGCGCTGTCACATGTGAGCTGGTTGAATTGCTCGTTTCAACCCTTAAACTGGTCATTTCATCATGTTTCCCAATTGCAATTGTATTGGTAATTAATGCAAAACATGATGTCATCATAAAGCATTGATCCAAGTGAATTGACCAACCAAATGGTCGATTCACAACCTAAACCAATTGGTTCAGACATCTGAGCCAATCGGTTCTCTTAGTGAACCAGTTGTTTTAGGATCTTGATTGCCAATCTTGGTTCAAATTGACTTGACACTTGAATTGATCAGTTCAACACTTGATTCAGTTGGTTCACAGTCCATTCAGTCAATTTTCAATCATTGTTGCTTTTGAACACTTAAAAACTTTAGTTATCAAGTTTAAACATCATTCATGAATAAACTCCTATTCTAGGTGTATCATGTGTGTGGCCCTATAAGTTCCAAGTACACTGGTAACGAATGTCCATAACTTATGTATGACATCATAAGACATGAGTGGTATCTAGACAGACATCATTGCTACCCAAGTAATCAAAAAGTTGGAGAACAACTTCAACATATAATCTGTGATTGGTGTTACAGTGATTGTATAATTCCTTTCTCTCTGATATTCATATTGAACTCCGAACATGAATCGTTCAATCCATGTTCCTTAAACTAGAGCTGACTATCTGAGATATATGTGAGCTCAATATCATATGTTGACTCACATGTGCATAGCCATGCTTTTCTCAATCTTGCTTATCAAGTAGATGGGATATCAAACTCTTGTAGGAGGGACAAATCCCATCTACATCACTCATAGTCATCTCCATGTGTCACAATGCACATGAACACCACCTTTATGGAAACCCTTAATTAAGTTCATGGTGGATGATGTCAAAGTGCATCAAATTAAATGTGATGAGTGTAGTGACTTCCAAGTCTAAGAACCACAATCACCACCATCACTATGAGGGATGATTCTTACTACCATGCAATGGTTCCATGCATCACTCTCAAGGTGGGTCTATCTGATACATTGTTGTCTAACAAGTATATAAGCATTTGGTTTGATATCACATGTCATGACTTAATGAGATTTTGTCATCAAAACACACACACTCTAGTCTTAATTGTTATTATTGTCTATTAGCCTTCCACAATAACAACCAACTAGGGACATAACAAGAATGCATATACTCTTAACATCCATATGATCTCATTGTTCAGGTCCTCAACCTGAAGACATATTTCATTTAGTAGTATCATCCTTTAGACAGTTATTATGTAATATCATTATCTCATAATTGAATAAAACAGAATAAATTGGAAGATTGCCTTTATTATTAATCAAATCATTTACAAGATATGCCCTTACAATCATCGTATGATTGGCTCTATGGGCATACATACCAATAGACTCCCACATGCACTTAGACACAATCACCCATGAATCTTATTCTAAGTGATTTAACATGTCCATCATGCTTCTATTATGAAAGTTGTCAAAGGGTCAACAACATTGCCTTTAGTCAGTATTCTACAAATCTTCATATCTCCTTGTTGTATGATCTCTCGTATGAGACAGAACTACCTTAGTTAGTGCTTGGAATGTTGACATAATCCGGGTTCCTTAGCTTGTGCAATAGCCCCATTGTAGTCACAATATAGCTCAATTGCATTATTGAGGCTTGGAACCACCCCATGTTTGTTGATGATCTTCTTGATCCAAACAACTTCCCTTGTTAAATTGGATGCAGAAATATACTCAACCTCTCTTATAGAATCAGCAACTATCTCTTGCTTGGAACTTTTCTAGATCGAATCACCATTGTTGAGGAAAACACAAATCTCAATTGCAATCGATAACCATCTTTGTTAGTTTGGAAGCTTGCATCAGTGTAACCCATTACACAGAACTCTTCCCTATCATAAATAAGAAATTGATCCTTAGTTCTTATTAAGTACTTAAGGATGTTCCTTACGTAAATCCGGTGACTCTCACTAGGATCTGACTGGTGTCTACTCATCATGCTCAAAGCATATGAGACATCAGGACAAGTGCATAATATTGCATACATGATAGATCTAATTGCAAACACATATGGAATCTTACTCATGTATTCTCGTTTGTTCATAGGAATTCAATTATTGGGTTTTAGAGAGGCTAATTCCATGAGACATGGGAAAATTACCTCTCTTAGAGTCATGCATGTTGAACCTCTTCATCACTTTGTCAATGTATGTACTATGTCTTAGGCCAAGAAGCCTTCTAGATCTATCTCTATATATCTTGATCCTAAGATATAGGATGCTTTACCTAAATCCTTCATAGAGAAGGTACTTCCCAAATAGTTCTTTACCATCTATAAAGTAGGAATGTCATTCCCCATCAATACTATGTTATGTACATACAATATGAGGAATAAAATTATGCTCTCACTAACCTTCATGTACACACAAGGTTCATCTTCATTTTGACTAAAGTCAAACTATTTGACTGCCTTGTCAAAATGGAGATTCTAGCTCCGAGATGCTAGCCTCAATCCATAGATTGACATTTGTAGCTTACAAACTTTATTTGCATCCTTTGGATTTATAGAACCCTCATGTTGTCTCATGTACACATCCTCAAGAATATTCCCATAAGGAATGTGGTTTTATCTGCCAAATCTCATAGTCATAATAAACCGCAATGGCAAGCATGATCTTTATGGACTTAACCATGACAACTAGTGAAAACATTGCATTATAGTCAACACCTTGAACTTGTTTGAAACCTTTTGCAACCAATCTGTCCTTATAGGTTTGTACATTACCATCCATGTTGGTCTTCTTCTTAAAGACCCACTTGCACCCTATGGGTTTTACCCCTTTAGGTGAATCCACTAAGGTTCATACCTTGTTGGTGTACATGGATTCCACCTTAGATCTCATGGCCTCAAGCCATTTCTTAGACTCTGGTCCCTTAGTATCTTATAGGTAGGTTGTTGGCCCATCATCTATGACCAACTCACCACCTTCTTGAGTCACAAGATAACCAAATCTTTTAGGCTCAAGGAGTGTCCTACTAGATCTACAAGGCTCGTGTGTTGCATGAGGAACTTGAGATTCCACAACAATTTGTACATCTCCTTATTCCTCTTGTTTCTCTATAGGTTCGACATGTTCTTGTTGGTCTCAAACCTCTTCGAGTTATACTTTTATCTGATTGATTCCTTTCAAAATAAATTCCTTTTCAAGGAATATGCCATTCATGGAAACAAACACTTTGTTGTTAGATGGAGTATAAAAAGTAGTATCCCCTTTTTTCTTTGGGATATCTAAGAAAATAACATTTATCATATTTTGGTACAAGATTTTCAAGAAACATTTTCTTGACATAAGCTTCACATCTCCAAATCTTCATAAATGTCACATTAGGATGATTTTGTTACCATATCTCATATGGTGTCTTTTGAACCAATTTAGATGGTACACGGTTATGTGTAAAGACTGCAATTTCTAGAGCATGGCCCCTGAAAGAAGTTATAAGATCATCAAAACTCATCATGGTTCGTACCAGATCAAGTAATGTGTGATTCCTTCTTTCTGATACACCATTGTGATATGGTGTTCCATGTGGATTCCATTGTGATACGATACCACAGGCTCGTAGAAGGTCCTCAAACTCTTGGCTTAAGTATTTTCCACCTCAATCCGAATGAAGTGCCTTAATACTTTTACCGAGTTGGTTTGTACTTCATTCATGAAATCCTTGACTTTTCAAGGGTTTTTGACTTAGGTTTCATCATGTAAGCATAACCAGACCTACTAAAATCATCAGTAATGGTAATGAAGTATTCATAACCACCTCTAGCATCTATTTTAAAAGGCCCACATACATCAGTATGTATGAGTCCTAATAGATCACTTGCCCTCTCACTATTTCCAGTGAAGGGAGTCTTTGTCATCTTGTGTAATAAACAAGATTTTCATCTCTCTATTGATTCTAAATCAAAAGAGTCTAGATAACAATCTTTATGGAGTCTAGAGATTCATTTTTCATATATGTGCCCTAGACGACAATGCAAAAGGTATGTTTGGTTTGATTTATTGAATTCTTGTATTTTGGTATTTATGTTGTACATGCCTGTCTCCATATCTATCAAATATAGACCATAAGACATTGGGGCACTATCATAAAAGATCCCATCTTTACTAATAGAACATCAACCATTCTTTATAATAAATTTGAATCTATTCTTATCTGAATAAGATACAGATATGTTGTTTCTATTAATGGTAGGTACATAATAGCATTTCCTAATTATATTACAAGCCTACTTGGCAGTAATAACTCATAGGTTCCAACTATACTACAAGAAACTCTTACTCCATTAGCAACATGCAGTTCAACCTCACCTTTCCTCAAAGGTCTACTTCTTTTCAGATTCATCATATTTGAGCAAATGTTTGATCCATATCTAGTATCTAGTACCCATGATAAAGAAGTAGTGAAGTTAATCTCAATTACATACCAAAAATAGATATCTCTATCCCTTACTTCATCTTCCTTGGTTTCCTAATACCTCTCCTTATATTGAGTGTAGAATATTTGGACTTCAACTTAGCATCAGAACACATTTTGGCCTTGCATTTGTCCTTGGAATTTATTTCGTTGATCACCATCACGGGATTGTCCTTTTTTATTTGTGCTTCAACATTTATCAACATGTCAAGTAACTCAAATAGTAGTTTAACCAGGTTACTCAAGTGATAACACTTGATAAACCAACTATATTATTCAGGTGATGATTCATATCCGTGGCTAACTCTTGACCTAAAGGAAATCCCATTCTCTCTAGATGTTCCACATGTCAAATCATATTGAGCATATGGGGCTCTATTGGATCTCCCTTTGTTAGTTTGCACTCAAACAACACCTTAGAGACATTATACTTTTTTACTTTTTATGATGTTTATGCAACTCATAGTCCATACAGCCTAACATGAGGTTTTTGATGTTTACAGCATCATTGGAAATATTCAAGTAAGGATCCATTTAAGCCTTAGGAGCATATGGAGCGGGTTCCACTTGCACTAGTGTTTTAGGAACATAGAGAACACTTCTCAAAGTCCTGAGCCAGTTATGGAAGTTTATCCCATTTAATTTGCCCTTCTCAAGGACCGGTGGCATTGATTGTGTGTTTTCCATTTATATCTACAAGAGAAAATTTTGCATTTTGTCAAAACACTTTTGATTTGATTTGATAATTTTGATGACATTGGTTAGGCCTTTAGTTAATTATCTCTCACACTATTTTGTTCAAATTGATATCCCTCACTACTAGTTTGAAAGATTGCAGTGTACAATCTTCTAGTGAGCCAAGATCCAAAACAATTAAGTCAACACCCAACCAACACTGGAGCTCATGACTAATTATTAAGGTAGGGAATATTTTCCAATTGCATATCATATAATTCTTGGATTCATGGTACACAACTCCTTGCCATAGTCTATCTATATGCTTCTAGGCACTTAATCCTATTAAGGTCACCTAGTTAAGCCTGACCTATAAGCCAACACAATAGAATATGCACCCCGCTAGGGCATACCCACATATCTACCATCACACTTCCACGAGATAGATGGTGCACCATGCTAGAGCATACCCACACTTGGTCGATCATAATTTTCATGTGTGTTTCTTATCGAAATCATCGTAAACTTAATATTTATTGAGGGGTTTTATATTTATATATACATATACATATCCAATCACCACATGCTTATCATATGTATCATATACATATTATATCCACAAATGAGAAATATGTAATTATAAAACATGAACAGTGATTATGGACATATCTATTGTAATTCTTTGGAGCCACAAGTAATTACTACCACCTGAGATCTACAAACATGTAGCAACATGTTGGTGATGAAGATCTATGCTTGAACCAATCTAGGTTGCTCGATTCAACACTTGAATCGATCGGCTTGCCTCCTAGTCAGTCGGTTGGTTTGTCGGATCGATCGTCTAGTCTCCAGTCCAAACAATGTCTGGACACCTCCAGTTGATTGGTTGGGCCACCACCCGATCAGTTATTCTCCTCCTGTCATTTGTCCTCCTCTTTCCTCTAGTAGACTAGTTCGTCATCTAAAACAGGCGGTTCGTCTAGTGTTAAATGTCTTCTTTTCCATAAAAAGACTTAAAACTATCCTAATGCTATTAACATATTACATGGTAATAGGGAAACCTCAAGTTACATTCAAGGGGAACATAGGAAGGAGATAATTAATACTTTTACATATGGAAGAGAAGATCGAGGTGTGGTATGCAAATTGAGATAAAATAAGAAAAACAACCATCCAACCATGCAAAGGATCTAAAGGGATTATTGGTCATAACCATGTTTAACATCCACCATCAAAACTGATTTTAGGGCGACACGTATAAACTGCATATATATATATATATATATATATATATATATATATATATATATATATATATATATATATATATATATATATATATATATATATATATATATATATATATATATATATATATATATATATATATATATATATATATATATATATATATATATATATATATAGAGAGAGAGAGAGAGAGAGAGAGAGAGGCTAGAATACACTTGAGTGTACAGATCACGTGAATACACCCAAGTGTGTTTGCATATCAAGACTATTTTTTGCAAAATGTAAACCATTGATCTTCACTTCCATACTATAACTCGTCTACATACAAATTTTGGGCCCATTTGGATGAGTGTAAGTCACTCATCCAAGGGCAACAAAATCGACGCGTGAAACTAATTTGAAATGCATAATTTTATAAGTCTTTATTGCATGACCTATAAATGTCCACATGTGCTCAAATTTTGCGTATGAGCTATTCACAACATGTCTAAGAAGATCAATAGATTGGATTTTTGTAAAAAATATTACATCATGAAAAACTACTTGAGTGTATTTTGCTCTGAATACACTCGAGTGCACTCTAGCCTGAGTCTCTCTCTCTCTTTCTCTTTCTCTCTCTCTCTCTCTATCTATCTATATATATATATATATATATATATATATATATATATATATATATATATATATATATATATATATATATATATATGGAGAGAGAGAGAGGTTAGGAAGTGTAAATCGATCGATACATGTAAGTTATATGTACCAGTCATTGAAATAGCATATGTGGAGTCCATTAATTAAATCCAACCATATGGATTGAATCAACATTATTTAGATTAGAAGTGTGTAAAAAATCAGAATAATATCTCGTATAAATCATGAGATATAACAATATATAATTTAACAGTTTTTGCAATTTTTGCAACTTATTGTTGATTAAAAAACATACATTTTCTTATACTAAATGGTCCAAGAATGTCACATTGAGATTATTTTTGATAAACATGTTATCTAAGGGGTATACATCACATCTGTAAGGTTAGATTTCTTAGTATAATTATGCAACTATTAGAAATTAGATGGGTACATATAAGATACATGTACGTATGTACACAATTCTTTTAGCCATATGTATATGTATATATATACATATATATATATATATATATATATATATTAGTTGGGATCGTATGTGGTATTTGATTGGATATACACATTAATAAGTTTAAGTATTTGTGTCATATGCAATTAATAGATGATAAAATAGAAATCTAATCACATCGATTAAATCTCAAAATATAGTAAATTGATGTGGCTCTAATACCACTATTAGGAAATATGGCATCATATATGGAAGAGGAAACAAAAAAAAATAGTGCCATATTCCCCTTTTATAGGAGATCAAGTCAACAAATATGTAATGGGAAAGAGGGTTTCAAGGTTTATACCTGGTCATGGAGCAAGTTCAGCGACAATCCCTTGTAGTAGTGTGCACCTTTCTTCAAGTTGCACATGGACGACTGTTAGTGGAGGCCTCCTAGTTGATCACCATGTACGGTGGTTGATTGTATCCTCTTAGCGGGTAGCAACAACCTCCTTGCCTCTATATTAGTCCACACAGACCATCAAGAACTCTTGTTGTTCTATATGAACGGACATGGAATTGTCCCTTCTAGTTAGCATGCTAGTGTCGACTTGCTCTCCCAATTTTCTCTCCCTAATCCCTCCCTTTGATGAGTAGGACTTGCTCATTCTCTCTCGGTTACCACAACCTGAGAGGACAACAATTATCATATCTTACTTATGTCTCTAGAAAGACTCAACTACCCCTCTACTTATAGGAGGGTCAGGGTCAAGAGTTCTAGTCTAAGTGATAGTTGAAGAGATGGAATTTCATGAATTTTCCACAACCTACAAACATTGAACCAGTCAGTTCATTACCAAACCAGTCAGTTCACATGTTATCTGACTAGTTCAACCCTTGAATCGGTCATTTCATCATCTTTCACAATCACAACTTTATTGGAAATTAAAATTCGATCAACATGCACAACATGACGTCAAAATCAATCCTTGATCCAATTGAACTGATCAACAAAACGGCCAGTTCACAACCTAAACCATTTGGTATAGACATCTGAGCTGATCGGTTCACATAGTGAACCGATTGCTTTAGAATCTTGATTGCCAATCTTAGTTCAAATTGACCTGACACTTGAACTGGTCGGCTCAACACTCGAATTGGTTGGTTCACAGTCTAGTTAGTCAATTTTCAACCATTGTTGTTTAAATTGAATCTAAACACTTTAGTAATCAATTTTTAACATCATCATGAATAAACTCCTATTCCAAGTGTATCCTATGTGTGTGATCCTATATGTTTCAAGTTATGTTGGCAATGAATGTCCATAAATGATTTCTGACATCACAAGCAATGAGTGGTATCTAGTAAGACATCATTCCTAGCCAAGTAATAAAAAAGTTGGAGAACAACTTCAACCTACAATATGTGATTGGTGTTATAGTGATTGTATAGTTCCTTTGTATCTGATGTCTAGATTGAAATTGAGGCATGGAATCATCATCATCTCAATGTTCAATACATGTTCCTTGAACTAGAGCAAAATGTTTGAGATATATGTGAGCTCAATATAATATATTGAGTCACACGTGCATGCCCATTCTTTTCTTAGTCTCGCTTATCAAGTGGCCAAGATATCCAATTTCGGTAGGAAGGATAGATCCCATCTACATCATTTACAGTCATCCCCTTGTGTCACAATGCACCCAGACACCACCTTTATGGCAACCCTTATTCAAAGTCATGGTGTATGATGTCAAAGTACATCGAATGACACGTGATGGGTGTAGTGACTTCTGATCTAGGAACCATAATCACCACCATCACTATGAGAGTTGATTTTGATTAGCATGCAATGGTTTCATGTATCACTCTCAAGGTGAGTTTGTCTGATACACTATTCTCTAACAAGTATTTATGTGTTTGGTTTTATATCACATATCATTACTTAATGAGATTTTGTCATCAAACAAGACACCCTCTATTCTTATGTACTATTTTTGTCCATTAGCCTTCCAAAATAACAATTGACTAGGAACATAACAAGGATGCATATACTCTTAACATCTGTATGATCTCATTGTTTAGGTCTTCAACCTGAAGACATACGTCATTGAGTAGTATCATCCATTAGACATTTATTATGTAATATCATTATCTCATAATTGAATAAAATAGAATAAATTAGAACATTTCCTTTATTATTTATCAAATCATTTACAATATATGTCATTACAATCATCATATGATTGGTACTCTGGGCATACATATTAACATAGAACCACTGATTTTGAATAACAATAAGAAGTTTTTGATTGAAGATCAGAAGAGAGAAATGTTTAGTAAGTGTTTCTTACATTTCCTCTTGGGAATAATCCTTCTATAGGCTATCCAACTATCCAAAGAGCTAGAATATCAAGTAGTTTGTCATCATTATGGACAATCCAAACACTTCCAACCTTGGTGTCCTCGACTATAAAAAGATAAAAACCCTAGCTCAACTACAGCCCCAAGCAGATCCATAGAAAAATAGCAACCACAACTATGGAGGAAGACATGTGGAGAGGAATGTGGGTGTCTCTATGCCATGACTGTGAAGAAGTTAATGACAAAAATAATAAGGTAACCTTTATATTTTTGTGGTACTATATGTGCATAAGTTTTACCTATTGATACAGGTGGAAGGTTGGTATGGTGAATCATCCCTCGTATTGCTTTTTTGGACCACTTTTGTCTTTGCATCGAGCAATTTTCATTGCCAATTTTTTTTTATTATATTATATTATATATAAAGAAATTTTTCTAAATTCATCAATATTTTCTGGAGTGAGGTCACCAACCAATGAAGTTTATTATAGTGTGGTAACCCTTCAGAGGAGTAGTATTAGACTAGTTAGGTAAATGCATAATATATTAGGTTTGGCATGCTAGTTATGAATATTTGGTATGAACACAAACCCTTACACCTTTAAAGTCATTTAGTTTGACTTTCTAAGTTAACCCTTCTGAGGGGTGGAGATTACTTGGTCAATAAATGTAAGAATAGTTTGATTTCAAAGAAAAAAACATATTCAAGGCATAGAGTGTTGTAACATACAAAAACTTTTGTTCCTAATCCCCCAAACCCTAATTTCCAAAATTAGGTATCAATGGACTTAGTTCATAAGAAAATTCCCCAAACAATACAAAAGTACACCCATGTCTTTAATAATATAATAGTGAAGATTAAGATTGGTGGTTCTTAGGTGGATAGTATTAATGGATAGGTAATAGTGGGACATTGCGTAAGGAAAATCCAAACATGTATGGTGTGAAAATTTACTACCTAAGCTGATAAATAAATCAATAAATTTTATCATATGTTTCAGAAATTCATATAGTAATAGATTGAATGTTATATGGCCATAACATATAATATATGTAATTAAATATATGAAGGTATCACAAACCCCGATAACATAATTAATTCCACATAATATGTCTAAAATGAGCAAATCATTTACAATTCATTGATGGTGATAAAAGGCATCAATGATCACATAAAGGAAAAATGTATATTAGTAGAGTCTAGGGTTGGGCTTGATAGAATTACAATGACATTAGATCATTGAAAATTGAAACTTGAATAGATTAATTAAATAATTGGACATATGCCTTAAAGAAAGTGGTTAATCAGAAGAAAAAACCAAACAAACCAATTACTAAATAATTAAAGAAATTTATTTAATTAGAAAAACATATATTTCAATCATAGCATTCAACTCAAAAATATTAAGTAACTACATAGATGCTCTCAAAACAAAAAACTAACTACAAAATTGGATTCTACACACTGAAGTTAGTTTGTGTGTCAAATTTTAAAGTAGTTGGATAAGGTTAACCATCGTCATTTGATTAGGAAGGATAGCATACAAATAATATTCCTAATATAACTATAAGTAATTATTTATTGGTTTTTATCTCAATTTATTTCCCTTAATTTTTGTGATTCTATATTTCTTGATATAATCTCCTTCATCCACTGAAATTTTGAACATAAGGTTCTCCTACCCCCCATTCTTATGCTTTCTTTCACGCATTGGTAGGAAGACTTATCTCCAATTTTTATTTCTATTCTATGCACCTTTTAAAAAAAATCCTCCTATAATTTCCTTTTCCATTTTGTAAATGTGGACCCTAAATTAGGTTTTCTTCTTACTCGACAAACTTTGAGTCCCTTCTTTCTTTTATTGTCTTCTCTTCTAACCTAGGCTCCTAACCATCATAACTTTTTGCATGGATCTACAGGGTTCATGTGGCCCCTTTCACTCTCGAGTATAGTAGCTTGAGGCCAACTTCTCCTTTGCACCTCCCCGAGTTCATTGGCTTGTTCTTTACCATGAAATATGTTGAAGATCATCCAGAATTCTTACTCATGTTCTATTGAAGGTACCCCACCCATTAATTTTCCCTCTAGAGTAGCAATTTGTGTATCCCTCTTTCTCACCCTCCTACTATGTTCATACAATTCTTGATTCATTATGTGTCCTGGTATGCTCTCACTATCATTTTTTTAATTTTGCTTCCTTACTTTGAACCCACTTGTTTTAATTTAAGATTTAATATCTTTTGGGGAGTCATCATCACTTTTTTCCTTGTTCCCACTGCGGAAGCTCTGTGAGTTTCTCTAGCCATGTCAAGACTTGTATAAGAGGTCATTGAGTTCACGAGGACTCAAGGAAATCAAATATGATCTTGTTATTTCAAGAGTTGGACTATAGGTTGAGTTTTGATTCACAATCATAGTTGATGGTTCGATGCTCCTCGTAAGCTTTTACTAGAACAACACTAGTGATGGATTATAATTTTATACCTGTTGCTTTTCCATTTTAGCACACTACTCATGGATAGTAAGGTCTTTTCACATATTTAATTGTTCAAATCGTGCTTGGCCTTTGTTTCTCTATGTGTATCTATCTGCACTAATGTGCAATTGTGAGTATAGAGTGTGAAGCATGGGCAATGGTGTCTTTCCTCCCTTGGTTTAATCTAGTAATTTATTAATATCTTAATCATCTTAGATCACAATCAATTAACAATAATAGGAAAAATGTAATGAAATATGATATGGAAATAGAAATTTATTATTAGTATAGTGGTGTGGCTTTCGAATTATAATATTATAAAAAAATTATTATTAGGGTTTTAGTAGGTGGCATGAGGCCATGTTGTGGATTTGAGGTTTGAACTTGGAGATATCTAGTCTAGACCTCCTACATGTTGCATACATTTATGAGACATTTTGGGAAATAATTTATTTACACTCTCTCTTTGACCTTTCTAAGGTAATATTGCTAAAAATTCTCTTTCATGTTTTATTGACCTATTTAAGTATAATCTTATGAAATGGGCCTGGTAAAATTCTTAAATTATTGGAACTGTAAATTTTTTACTTACATGTACTTTGACCATCTTATCTCAAGATTTACCCTAGTTTTTAGACCCAAAATTTACCCAATTTGATGGTGGAAGACTTATATGTTCCATTTTTGTGATGTAAAGTCTCATTGAATCCATATTTTGACCAAAAGATCACTTGCCCATGTATTATTGCATGCTTGTTATTTTTTTTTGGTGATGAGGGAACCACTCCTGCACGAGCGCCACATTTGTGACCCCCGCAGGCAGCGTAAACCCCCGGGTGGACCCCCGGCCCGTACAGGGACCCACCAGTTAGCCGCATCGTTGGCCGGCCGACGCAACGGGCAATTCACTTCGGAGCCTAGCTGGGAGTCGAACCCGTGTGCCCTCGTAAGGGGCTTGCGAGCCGCACCACCCGAGCTAGGACTCCCCGGCTCATGCTTGTTATTTTAGTAGTACTAGTGTCATACAATTTCCTAGTTGTTCTTTACTTTCCATGTTATGTTCCCATAATATATTTTTGGGATGGAGGTTATGTTCCCCATACCTGATTTATGTGTCCATCATCTTATATTTAGGAGGATGGTTATGCGACATTCTCTATTAGTTTTAGGGTGATATGCTCTAATCATCATTGAATTATATCTACACTAGTATTGTTCTTGTATCATGTGCATGCTTATGGATGGCTACTATTGATGGTTATGTGCCTTTATTATTTTGTATATGCTTTTCTGGCATACTATCTATTTGGAAATTATATTTGTCAATATCATTGCATCCACTTGGATGTTTTTATATACCTCTCTTACTAAAAGCCTTGTCACCATGATTGTTGTTCTTTTTACTTTTCCCTAATATTTCCTAGTTTAACTATTTACATGTGCATAATATTTTTTGGTTGATGTTTTCTACTTGTATCTCCTTTCTTGGGTTTTGCTTCCAACCCCTTAGGTGAAATAATAGTTAAAGGAGTTGGCCTATCTAGACCACGACCTACATCAACATAGATTTCTTCCCTTAGAGGTAGAATTTATATGGTCATGTTTCCCACCACAACTGGTCTTAGTTGATTTATTATTAATTGGTTTCTTATTCCACCCATTATGGTATAGATGTTGACCTCTAGAGAAAAGTTTTGATAGTTATATGATTGAAATTTCATTTTTGTACTTTTGTCTTTATGACATCCACACTTGAAATATTGAATAATATTTTCTTCATTCATTGCAAAATCTTGGTTTGTTTGGTATGTGGAAGATGACTCTTATTTGATTGAGTAAGGAGGGTCTCCCTTCTCATGACTGAGTCCTACAAGTATGGTATAACAACCAAGGTAGTGAGCTATCTAACTATTTCAATTTCATTTCCCATAATATGTATACAACCTTTAGGTTTCTTATACTTTATACCATTACCTTGTATAGACGTTCTAAAATGTTTGAAGATGACTCTAGTTTTGGGTCCCATGAGAAACAATCTAGGTCTTAGATGCCTCAAAATCCTAGGTATGGGATGCATCCATTGAACACTCCATTAGTGACCCCTATAGCTCAAGCTCCCATGAAAGTTGAAGTTCAACCTATGGTAGCTCATGCAAAACCATCTAGTTCTACCCCTACCCTTATTGTGGGCATTCCTTTAGAGTAGGAAGTGGCTCTCCTTCGATAGATCCTTTCCTCTTCCTTTGCAGAGGAAGTCAAATCCCTTGTTTCTCTATGAAAACCATATGAATATGCCCTCACTAACTTTATTAAGATGTATTATACATACTTCAAGGGAGAGGATGAAGTCCCTATGGTGGATAAAGATATTGCTTGGGTTCTTTCCTATCAATAGAATTTTTAGTTTATGGCATGCCTCAAGAACCATAATGACACTGGTGTAATAGCATTTCTAGGACATGCGTCATCACATCAATCACCTAGACACAATTCTTGACCCTTTTTGGAGAAAAGTATGTCTCTGCGGCTTATTGAGAAAGAAGGAAGAAGAATTCTATAGTCTACTTCAAGGTTTTAGTTTGATCAAGAAGTGCCTATAGAGGTTTATTCTATTGGAATGTTACACCACTAGACTATATGGTGAAAGGCGTGCTACTCTATTCCTAGAAGGACCTTGTTACAATGTGGGTTAACTCTGATTTCCCATCTACCCTTGACCTTTCAACATATGTCTGATAGTGAAATAGCATTTAAATCAAAATATGGGTTCCAACCCCGACTATGAATAAGAAGAGTAAGTTTTTAGGGAAGATATGAAGAGGGAAGTTGTTCTAAGTCCCAAATACGTCTCCTCCCAAGATTTGCCTTCCTATAGGCAATTCCAATTTCCCAACAACTAGATTTTTAAGAAGTATGTCAGCATTGTGAACAACCAAAAGATATCTACCTAGGTGTCCTTAGCTCCAAGGAGAAAAACTCCTAGATCGACCATAGCCCCAAGCACCTCCACAAAATAATGACAACTACAACAATGTAGGAATAGTTGTTGAGAGGCATGTGGGTCATCTCTATGCCATGGATGGTGAATATTTTAATGAGGAAACTTATGAAGGTAACATTTATCTTTTGGTTGACTATATGTGCATAATTTATACCTTTTCTTCATCAATACCCTTTCTAAGTACAAATATAAGGTTTTTATGGTTAATCACCCCCATATTGCTCTTGGATCCAATTTTATGCTTTGTGTAGAACATTGTTATTGTCAAAGGTTATTTTTCGTTAATTTATTATATATATGAAGAAAAGGTTTCTATATTTCATCAATAATTTTTGGATCCAGGTAACCAACTACTGAAGTGTATGGTAGTGGTGGTAACCCTTTAGAGGAACACCACTAGACTAGTTAGTTAAAGATAAAATATTAGGTTTGGCATGTTGGTTAAGAAGAAGAGGTAGACACCTGAACCCTTTCTTCTTTAAAGTTGTTTAGTTTGACTTTGAGTTTAGCCTTTAAGGGGTGAAGAGTAGTTGGTCAGTAGATGTAAGGATTGTTATATTTCGAGGAAAAATCCCCATTAGGGGTGGAGTGTTGTAACATATCAAAAATTGTCTTCAAAATCCCCAAACTTATTAAATCCCTAACTTTGCTTAGCTTCCCAATCTTGTTCTATTATCTAAATCACATGTGTAGATGTTTGATGATGTATGCTTTGGTGTTTTTATCATTAGTGTCTTTTTTGAT
Organism: Alisma plantago-aquatica; assembly: GCA_963693085.1. Lineage (NCBI taxonomy): Eukaryota > Viridiplantae > Streptophyta > Magnoliopsida > Alismatales > Alismataceae > Alisma > Alisma plantago-aquatica. The sequence goes on from OY856412.1 coordinate 67,146,540, forward strand.
GGTATTTGATGGTTTCCTTGAAGCTTGCACATTGCATGTTTTCTTTCTCCCTTTTCTCTCTCTTTCTTGCTTGGACTTGGTTGGACGTACACAGATGAATTCACCAAGTCTTCTACCATTCGATCATTTGGAGTATTGATAGAAGTTTTCTACCCTTCCATTGGTAGAGAACTGACAGAAGTGTGTCTAGTTATTTATCATTTGAGGGTTGAATATTTCTTCTAATTTTCTATGGTAGAGGCTTGTTTGACTTTTTGTATATTGAGGACCAACTGGGTTCTTCTTCTTTTCTATTGGTGGAGGACCGATGGAAATAGATGTTCTAGTGACATCTTGTGCTTTTGTTGGTTGGCTACCAATGAAGCAGCTGGTTGGTTGGGTTGTGAGTTATCATCGGTTGAGTACTGATGGAATCGTTGTGTTGAGTATCAATGGTTTTATTTATGTTCCCTACTGATGATAAACCTAGTGAGTGTCTTTCAATGGTGTTCTAGAGATCGTGTACCAATGGAAGTTATCAATTGGATCTCTACTCACGTCTACCGATGACATGGTTAAGCGGTCTATTGATGGAGCTTTTGATCTCACATATTAATGGAGTGTTGGGATTGTCTACTGGCAACACGACAGATCTACAAAGTCATGTCTGCTTTGATTGATAAAAACACATCTTTAACCTCATTTTCTCTCTCCTATTGGACTATATATACCTTTGTCCTTCCTTCTCACCTGACTTGTGTGAGATGAACCCAGAAGGGCTCCATCGGAGAGAGATTTCATTGGTTGATGTCTACCAGTGAGACTCCTGCTTTCCTTGGTCTTTGACTTCATTTTTGTTTTTCTTCTTTCTCTTCTCTATTAGTGATCAACGGGCTTCTTGGTATCCTCCAAGCTTAGATCTATTTGCTTTTATAACATGGATTAGTAGTTGCAAAGTGTGTTAGGAAGAGGAGCTCAGATCTTTGAGAGTTTGTTGTTGGTTCAAGAGTTTGTCATGAAGCTTGAGGCTTCACTTTGTGTGTGAACTTGTTTCCATTCTTAACAGGTGACTAATATAACCTTTGAATCATTTATTACCTACAATATACTTGCAAGCCAAAATCTTGATGTAATATTACTTAAGAAAGCACTAATAGGTAGTATCTTTGTGCATCTTGAACTCAGTATGACAACAATACGAGCTACATGTTAAAGTTACATTTTGTAATTGGTCCTTGGATAATAGAATGTGGTTGTTTAAGTTTTATCTCATAGTTTAGTTCTCGATGACCAAATAAGTTCAAAAAATTTCACTTTAATGCATGATAATAGCATGCATGCCTTTAGTATGATTGTTACATCCTGATATTTCATAAGAACATCCTTAAAGGAATTTTGAAATCTTTTCTCTTACTAATATATATTTGAAATTATGTGAAAATGGTTCCTTTATGGATAAGTGACATTTTTGAATATATATCTTATTACCTTAGTATGAGTGCCTAGTAATGAATTACCTGATAATGATTATATAAGACTCCCTAAAAATATTTTCTTAACCTCCATAACACATCAAGGATTGTGTTTTTTGGTAAGCCTTGACATGGATAGAAGTATGGTAATGTGTCATTTTTAAGAAGTTAGATTTTGATAATCATATGATTCATATCTTCATAAATTTTAGGTAACAAGATTATTTATCTTTTAATGGTGATTATATTATATCTTGCTTGATATAGTTGTAGAATAATTAATCTAACTAATAAAGGGAAATATAAATTGTAGAACCTTGAGTCTATAGATCTGTTCCCCTAGGTCATTAGCAGGAGTAGTGAAATGAGTTAATCTTTTATGAACTTAAAGTTTTTGTATGATGCTCAGAACCATATCTTAATGAATATATAGGCATGATTAGGGTCATTGTGCCCTCATCATCTTTAAACTTGTGTTTAGGACTCAGTTAAGATTGATGGTCCAATAAGGAATGGTATACTTTATGGGATGGATATTTGGTTAATGTTACAAAAGTTTATTACCCTAAGTTGGAGACATGACTTGTATACCCATGGTGGGCCTGAAATTAGTAGATCTACTTCTAAGCAATAGTCATGGTGGATTCAGCCAGTGGGCTCTCTGCCTTTGGGTTACCTCACTTTGACCTAAGGTTGTGCGGAGAGATATGGTGAATCCAGACATCCTTAAATCTTTTGCATATTGCTAGAATGTTTTAGTAGCATCTAGCTAGCTGATTGAGTGATATGCCTTGATCTGACCAGGTCATTGTAAAATATGTAATTCATCTGACTAACAAATCAATTTAGGTTTATTTGGAACCAATCGTTGATGTTCTATTGTTGTAATAAATAATATGTATACTTGAATGTGTATATATATTTCCTAGCAACTCTTACAATTGTCAACAAGGATGCATGTATAGTTGTGTGTTTGTACATTCAAGTATACTAATAGTCTTTATATCAAAATGTTATGATTTATGTTTCATTTATAGTATTTGGTAAGTAAAATATGTCTTAGATAGGGGGCGGTCGATAGCTCAAGTGGTGTGGCTCAGTAACACCTCAATGAAAGGTCACAGGTTTGACTCTTGGCATCGGTCGTAGTGCAATAATTGTTGGCATTTGATTGGGTGCACCGTGGTGTCCCCCAATGACATAGCTGGTCTCGAGGTTTACTCTTGGCTGGGTGGGGTCCAATAGTGTCCGATCCCGGGAGGGGCTCCTCATTATCAAAAAAAATGTCTTAGATGCTGTATCATATCACTAGGACTTGGGGTCTCACCCTATAGTTTCTCCACATCATTTAGGTGAGTGAAAAGTTATTGTGGAAATGGTAGAGAAGATCAATAAGGAGGGAATCGACCTTAGATAAGGATGTAGATAATGTATCTATAAAGACACAAGCTTTACTAAACAATCATGGCAAACAAAAACATCAATGTGAAGTAGTGGAATTTTAAACTTTGATTATATTCAAAAAGTATAAAGAGTACTTTACAAAATTTCCCAAAAGGGGTACAACTTTATACAAAATGAGGATCTAGGTAGAGGAAGACTAAACCAAATCAACATTTGTCTCCAAATAAAACGACTTATCATATGTAGCTAAGTCCAAGCTAGTTGGTTGAACTCCACATCTCTAGCCTTAGGTTGGTTCACCAAGCTTCAACTGCGCACTTTGATCCTATATCTGGGTGGTTGGGATCACCTAGCAAAAGAATATAGAAAGTATGTGTCAATAGGAGTAAAGGACATTTATAAGCTAAAACATTGCATAATAACAGATCCACTATACTAAGAGTGTCAAATGTATGAGGCATGTATTTCAAATAAAAAAATAGGAATTCAGCCATAATTTCAACAACAATAATACAACAACATGCATGATTAAATGTGGCTAGATTAATCTAATATAGGGATGAGGCACCTACTGGACCTCAACCTCTGGGTGAGGGAGCATAACATATTCCCAAACCCTAAATATATGTAAAGTGGCAGGGGACTCAAACCCCAATGCCTGGAAGGAGGACTAAAACCTCAGTGCCCTACGGGTGGTTTGTACTCATGTACACTACATTAGTCAACTAGTCATTTTCATCATCGTGCTAAGTAATTAAATGGCAGTTATGATAAGTTTCCAACAATAGCAAGTGGGGTCCATGACCCTAGAATAATTTAAGCAATAACAAGAATAATTAATAATAGAATATTCAACTCAAATAAAGAGCCAAAGAAAGGCAGTAGAAGAATTTCATGAATTAGTAAAATAGGCTCAAGCCTCATTGGGAAAAAGGGTGTGGGTAAAAGGTCCAACTGAAGGAATAGGGTGTAATTTGCATATTTATAGATATTCCAAAAATAGGGTTCACATACATAAATAGGGGTCACATATCTTATTGTAGCTTCATATACATCACTTTCATTGATTATATTGTATCCCAATCCACTTTTGTCCTAGATTCAAATATATATATATATATATATATATATATATATATATATATATGGATTAGGGTTTAATGTAATGTATAAGGGTTGAAACCCTAATTTATGCCTTCAAAACCAAAACCTCAATTTGGGACTCAAAACCTAGACCAAACAATTATTGATATTCTCCTGATTAAGATAACACCTTTTATTTCTCAATTTGGAGTTAGAATGATTTAATTACCATTTTTAGAACATTTAATGTGATTAAAATGGTATTCAAGAAAAACTTTAAAAAGGAAAGAGAATCAAGGCTCAAAAATCACAAAATCAGATTCTATGCAAAAAATCCTTTCCATTGACTATTTATTTGTATTTTTCTGACCAATTACTGATTTACTATGAATTAAATAAATCTGGCCAATCAGAATGTGAGAAAATGCCATATAGTCAAATAATTGTGTGAATGGATGTGGGTCGGACCCACACTGATGTGTGCCAATCATCTTTGGCCCCGTCAGCTGGTCCACGCTCGCGTGACTTAGGAATGGCGATTGAGTGAATGGTCAAATTACTAAAATGCCCATTGTCGGCTAATTGACTCAATTAATATTGTGGGGGTAGTAACGTCATTCGAATGTATCAAATTTGCCAACGAGAAATACAAAGAAAGAGGAAAAATTACTAAACTACGCATGCGATGTAAATCCTTACATTGCCCACGGATGACCATCTTCGTCATTCCACGACATGGTTTCTTCAAGCCATGGTCATGGCACGAGCAGGTTCTCAGGCTCTCGGCTCCTTTGCCTCAAATCGCCATCAGGGCGCGTAACTGAGAACGGAAAATGGGAATGAATTCCCTAGTTTCCATCGAACATGAGGATCACTAACTCTAGCCCTGTTACAACCCCAAATTTTGGGTTCATTTGGTGAGAAATGTAATTTCTCATATTAAAGATTTTTGGACAAATAATATAATTTGTAGTGAAAAAATGGATTTCGTTTAAAATAGCCTTGTTGTTTGATTTGTAGGCTTTATTGGCTATTGGGCCCAATAACAAGGAAATTCAATTAATTAATGAATAATTGAATATTTGAGAAAAGAAAGAGGTAGAAACCTCTAGAAGGCAAATCCAAGGAGGGATTTCGTGCCTCTTGGGTTCCTTGGGTACCAAGGAGTCCAAAGTTGCATAAAGAGAGCAATAAGAAAAGAAGAGATCAATTAAGTATTTCTTTATTAAGAAAGAAATTGAAAATATTGATGAAATGTGGAAAATAAGTAAAAAGAGGTATAAATAAGTGATCCTTGGTGGAATTTCGTATCCTAAGGATTGCTTATGATAAAAGGGATACCGATGAGGAAAATAAAAGGGAAATAAAGAGAAATCCTCAAAAAGAACTATTTTAATAAGAAATAAACAAGATAATAAGAAATAATGAAGAATAATGCATTTAGATGCATCTAGAAGGATAATGAGTATCCAATAAAAGGATTTCGAAATATTAGAGTTTCTTGGGGTCCAAGGAACCCCAATAAAGAGGAAAGAAAGAGAAAATACCAAAATAGCAAAATAAGAAGATAATGTGAGTATACCATTAATGTATTACATGGTATTGCTAAAAGAAAGTAATTGTTATTAAAGGAAATAGGATTTCGTGCTAATGGTTTAAAAAGAAAGAACAAAGGGAATAAGAGGGATGATTTTCGAAATCCCAATATCCAAAGAAGAAGGAATAATAAAAGAAAGTGAGAGAGAGAGTTAGCTTCTTAATGAAGGAATTACATTCTTATAAGGAATGTGCTTTACTAACTCATGGATGAGCACGGTGGGGTGTGGATACCCTCCCCTATAAAAGGGGTAGAGCCAGGGACGATTCCAAAGGAGTTTCACGTGACCCTCTCTTCTCCTTCTCCTTCTTCTTCTTCGTTTTTACCCTTAAACCCTACCTATATGAAACTACATGAGAAAGAGGTTAGAAAGGGCTAACGTATGGTAACAAAGGATCCCAGGGGTACCCCGATGCCAGGGAACAACACGGCCATTGAGGCCATGTCCAGGAACACGCGTCGCAGCAGCAAGTGGGCTGCAAGGACGGCCACCAACCCTTGGCCGGACGAACATTGTAATAGCCACCTTGGCCAAGAAGTACGGGCGCCCTGTGTGCACCCATGGACGGCGGAGGTGGAGGAGCTAGTTCCGACGAAGATGGAGGTCCAGGGAGAGAAGGAGCGCCCATGCATGGCTGCTGAAGGCGGCTGCTACGGTTGCTCAAGGTTGAAGACGACCTGAGTGGCTGTTGGACGGATATACCCTCCGGGGTATGAACCGGCGTCTAACTTAAAGAAGGGTAGAACTGACTTTTCGTTATATTTTCAAATAGGTCACGCGAGCTGTTGCATGGGAATTAAGCTACGCGGCGCCTCCCCATTGGCCCAAGTGAGGTAATTCTTCCAAAAATCATAGCTCTTTAATAGTAGCTCGGATGACAAAAGTTTATACATGAACTTTGCTTAGAAAAATGAGAGGAATCCATTAAAAATATAATTGGAACCTGATTCTTCTTGAAATTCGAAAACATTAATGGATTTTATTAACTTTAATGTAATGACGATTAAGAAACCCTATTTTGATATGATTAAAGTGATTAGTAGGGTTTAATGGATGATTAAAGTTGATATTAGCTTGTTAATGATAAAAAGGAATATTAGGAAGAAAAAGGACGAACTTTGCATATAATTAGTTAATTTAGAGTTTCATATGCATGAATGTACTTTAATGGGCCTTGAAACCCTAATGTTGATTAATTTGACTATTAATGGCTTTAATTGATTAATTTCATGATTAAAGTAAGAATATGCTATTTTGAGCATTAAAGTCCCAAATTTGTGGATAAATAACCTTAATATAGAAATTAGGGTTTTCGATTGAATCAAGGTATAATTAATAATAAATAGAGTTCATATGGGAATTAGACCATCATGAATTATGAGTTGTTAATCTGAAAGAAATTAAAGGTGATAATTAAGTATAATGACCTTGAAATAACTTAAAAGGATAAAGAAGGTAGTTTTAGTATAAAAGAGAAATAATCGTTTTTAATTGGGCTTATGATGTTGAAATTATGGTTTATGAACTAAGAGGGAATTTAATATGATAAAAGTGTTATGGAGGCAAAAACCCTAATAAAACCCTAATGTGGTCTAGAAAGCCGAAGGTGGAATCCAAGTCTAGCTTTAGAATGTTTTGGATAAACTATAACACTTGGACCACATGCATTAATTTCAGGATATTGTTGATTGCTTGTTGACTGATTCTTTATCCTTATTGCTTGGACAATCAAGTTGCTCTGGATCAGGTATGTGGTTAATTATGGTTAATCGCATTAGTTTCCCGAGGGTTTTCCAAAGGTTTCCTCGTATTGAATGCAAACTATATGTTGGATGTTCATATTTGCAAATCATAAAGTCACTATGATTATCACATTAAAGATAGTAGTATGTATTCTCGCACCTACATGCCACCCTGATGGATGATGCCAAAGGTCAGGCCCAGATGGGTATACCAATGGACCCCTTGAGTGGTGACCCCCAGACACCAAGCTCGGGATTGAGAAGGTGGCCTATGATATTGCATGACTAGTGGGCACCTTGAGTGGTGACCCCCAGGCACCAAGCTCGGGATTGAGAAGGTGGCCTTAAGTCATTGGCAAAGGGCACCCTAAGGTGGGTATGCCAGGGTTAGGGCAAAAGTGGTGGAGAATGTCATACTGAAAAGTGTAATTTGGCTTGTTAATTAATTTGATTGTGATTATTAAATTGTTATCCATATTTACAAGATTTTGGTTGTTCCCACATACCAGTATATTTCGATATACTGACCGACGTTTTGTTTGTCGGCATTTTAGGAACAACAATTGAAAGAACAAACAGTAAAGTGACACATTGTGAAAGTAAAACATAAAGTGCAAGGAGGATTAGTTAGAGTGGATTCAAGCTTGGATAGATAGATTCCCAAGGTTTTCAAAGGTAAGTAAAGTTTTAATTTTATACCAAATTTCAGTTAGTTAGTAGAATTTCATAATTGTTATTGATTATTTGTCGAACCTTTGATCATGTTAATTGGATAACGGCACCGACCTTTCGGTCTCCCTTAATTGGGGGTTACCGGGAGGCGGGGTCGTTACAATTGGTATCAGAGCATAGGTTCCTCAACTAATCTTTAATAATTATTAAATTTTACAAATTCTGTAGAACCCAAGGGAGTTATTAGAGGATTATCTGAAAGACAGAGGTGTCTAGAAAAGGATCACGACCGGGGGCTGGCAATATTTTCCTCCGCACCGCTAGTCAGAATACGAGGACTCCCGGATCCGTGTGACTGTCTGGCCAAAGTCTTAGGGTATGATTCGAAATAAGATACCTTTAGGACTCTCTCATCTTTTTCATCCCTTCTCAACTCAAATTCTTTTAAGGACCTTAAGGATTAGGGTTTTCTCTCTTCTCCTCACCCTCTTGAGGTATGGGAAAAGTTAATAAGGTTTAAGGAATCCTCCACCAAACTAATGAAAAGCATGTAAATAAGATGTCATGGACATAAGCTTAATAGATTAAGCGCAAACTAAAGAATAGATACATGCCTAGGTCGTATGACACGAGTTGTCATAGCCCTCAGGAGAGACCTGAGAATATACCCAGGAGGATGAGTAAAGAGAGTTAGTCTTGGAGGTAGAGACCTCCATTGAAGGTATAGACCTCGCACATCCTTTGAGGATGATGTTAACCCTAACCCTAAGAGAAGGTTAGAGAGAGAGACATGATGAGATTAGATGTCATGGTAGACTGGGTATTTGGATGGACATGCCTATGGTTTGTCATATGAGCCATGACAGGTTAGATGGCCTAGCACCTTTGGCACCCCAACCCTGAGAAGGATCGTGCATGTTTGAGCAAAGGATAGCTCCTTCCTGGATAAGGTTAGAGATGAACCTATATAAACCTTATGGGCTATTGCAAGTAGGATATAGCTTGCACCCTGAGTACATCAGTAATGTGAACAATAGGTTAAAACTAAGGCCAGAAGGATATGATGGATGGCTTATGAGATAAGCATATGGATAATCTAGAGCCAAACATGAGTTGAGCATAGGCTTCACCCACATAGGGGTATACTTGTGAGCATGAGCCTTCATGGAGAGGGGACCTCTAGTAGTAGGGCTAGATGTGGAGTTAGCTCTAGAGAGAGAAAGCATGAACCCAACAGTAAGGTTGGAAGGTTAGGTTCTGAGACTTAGGAACAGTGGATAGTAGAGGATGATGCGACCTAAGTGGATGATAGTGGTTGCCCTATGAAGGCTGATGATATCTTGGTTGCCTTTAGAGGAACCAAACCTTAGAGAGAGGATGATGCTTCTGGAACCTATGTGCCTATGGTATAGGAGTTTACCTGCTGTGATGATACAAAGAGTGCCTTAGACCCTGAGAAGGTTCAAGTAACCAGTTGTGGGGCTTTATACCTAGTTGGTTGTCCTTGAGGAGGACTCAACTCTGAGGTGTGGCTCATATAAAAGGATCATGGGAGTACATGACATACCTTGGGCATGCTTGATTCGTGGTTAAGAGGTTGAGCATGTAGCTGGATATCCAAAAGTGAACCTAGGATTCCTGGTCGAAGAAGGGAACCAGGGTACCCAATGCTCCTGATGAGATTTGAGTCTCTATAGTTTCGAGCATGGTACTCCTCATGTGTAAAGGTAAAAGAAACCCCTTAAGTTAAGGGTATGTTTGATGAACCCTTCCCGACTAAGTTGATCTAATGTTGAGGAAAGAGAACAAGTATGACCTAGCATGGTTTAATAGGTGGTCTACTTGTGCCCTAGTAGCTGCTAGGTTAGGCATGCTCATATGGATGTAAACCCTAAGGATGTTGGTGACCTTGTTGTCAAGAGTTGTAGTTTCCTCCCATCCTGGGAGAGGGACCCTTTAGTTGGGTGTATACCAGTTTTGTTGGAGTTAAGATAACCTAAAGAGGTTTTATAGGATCCTGAGAAAGCTAAGTGAAAAGTACATGGCATGAGATTGAACCTATAGACCCATAGTTAACCATCTCTAGGTGCATATGGATGTGTAACCATGAAGGTAACCGGTATGGGGCCTGCCCAAGGTAGGTAGGTCGCCATGATCCCTGAGAAAGGATGAAAGTCAGTCATGAATGCAGAGAGAGATGATGAAGGATTGGGTAAGGTTCTAAGTTGAACATGTACTATGTTAGAATCCTAAGTCTATCCAAGGGTCAGGTAGAGATAAGACCGATGAAAGAAAGAGTTGCCTAATTCCCTAGTTGCACATGACCATAGGGTCGGGAGGTAACATCTATCATTGTCTGAGGGCCATGGGTTAGGAGATTGATCACCTTCATGAACTCATGGGACCCAAAGGGCAGATGAGTAGGGCACTCTCTGGATGCATAAGGGAAGAGGGATGACCCTAGAAGTGTCGGCACCCTATAGACCTAGAGGAGATGACATAGGATTATGCTTGGACCAAGTAAGTCTGAGACCAGTTTTCCTGGAAGTAGTGTGGATATCATGATGTTTGTGATATAGAGACATAAGCTGCACGTTTCAACTTGGATTTGAAAGTGTACGGGCAAGGTGGGTTGTACCATCTCTACTCTTGGAACAGGAAGAACTCTGTATTTGGACTGCGGCCGAATGCTTATTTCTTCTTGTTATGGGAGTGAGAGATAGGACAGTACGCATGCCTTACACCAAGGATAAAGATGATGTAAGTTGGAACGTTGCTACAAGGTGTGAGGATAGAGTTGATAACATACCTTTGTGGAGAGAATAATACATGGATGGTTTACAAACACTAAGAGTATTAAGGAGATCATCTTATGAGGATGTTTTATCTTGAACTAAGTGGATTTTTGCAAGTGTTACAAGGAATCACAAGGTTGAGTTTGATCACCATGAGGATGAGCCCAGAGTTCTTTGAGGAAGACAACCTTAGAGTTTGAGATGAGATGATAAGTATAATGCATGGAGGAGTATGTCTTCGACATTAACTAACACCTAAGGATAAGGAGTGGTAATGAATGCTCTGGTTGAGATATAGCTACCTAGTTTAGCTGGAAGCTAGAAGCACTTGAGGTTGTTCGACTAACCCTATGTTTGGAGAGAAGATGTGTTTTGGCTAACACTCGTATGTAATAAGATATGTTGAACAAGTTAATGGTTGTTTGGTTATCCAGTTTAGTCCTTGATGTAGTGAAAGGATGGTGATAGAACCTCAGATACACTTCTTTGGATAGGAAGGTAATAAAACCCTTTTGAGAGTGGTTTAGGGTTTCTGAGGTATCAAGCTTGAGGAATCATAATGATACAAGAGGACATGATATACCTTGGTACTACAAAGATAGTAAGTGATGGTAGCATTCTGGATGCTTAAAACCAAGTTGCATGTAGCATGTGGCCATGCAAGCCAGGAGGTGAAGGACGAACACCATTAACCCAGTGCATGGATATAAAGTATAAAGAGTTCCCGAGAGGGAATGTGAGTTCATCATTGTGGAGGTTGTGAGTTTCTCCTAGACCAAGAAGGTCAAGATACAATATGGTTTATGGTAGATCGCCTTACCTAGATGACATGAGAAAGGAAGAGTTCTGTTAAGGGACAGATCTGGTTGAACTACATATGAAAAGAGATGGTTCAACTACACCATGATGCGAATTCAAAGGTTCTTGATGTGACCTAAAGGTTTACTTCCATGAGGTGGAAATAGATACATGAAGAGCTCAGTGGTTGTACAGTTTATCACCCCCATACTAATGGACAGTATGATCCGGACTAGAGGGTCTGATGAGAGCATGTGTGCTCATTTAGCGTGATACATAGAGATAGTTCTTAAGATGTGATGTTAACCACCATAGCCTTTATCGGGATGCAAGAAGTTCTATAGAGAGGTTGTGTGGGTCACCACTTCATTATGATGATGTTGATGAAGGAGGCCTCACGAAGGTCAGAAAAGAACCATAGTGTGTGCAGATGAAGTCTCTTTGATCATACAATGGCTGAGATAGAGCCCAGAGGTGACATGAGTCACGAGCTGATGCAAATCAGACTGATATGCAGTTTACTGTGAGAGAAAATGTGATGTGAAAATCCGACCCCTCTAAGCAACAGCTGAGAAAGCTGAGTCCCCGATATATGGGTCCATTTGAGATGGATTGATGGAGATGGTTGTGTTAACCTTACCCCTCAAGATAAAATGATGTGTTGCATGAGTCCGATCTAGAGCACTATGTGAGGTACCCAAGCCGGGTGTTGTGCCGTGAACCTATTCAGCTTTTGAAAGGCTGAAAAGTCCTGAGTCACCTATGAGGGTATGATATACCAAGGTAAGAAAGAACTCAGATGGAAGAAAATGAGATAATGGAGGTTCTTGGGAAACACCATGGAAAGGGTGAAGCCACATGGGAGCCCTGATAGACATAAGAAGACTTATCCTGTTTGTTTGCTTGCTTGATGGAATTTTGAGGGCAAAATTCTCATAAGAGGGGAAGGATGTTACAACCCCAAATTTTGGGTTCATTTGGTGAGAAATGTAATTTCTCATATTAAAGATTTTTGGACAAATAATATAATTTGTAGTAAATAAATGGATTTCGTTTAAAATAGCCTTGTTGTTTGATTTGTGGGCTTTATTGACTATTGGTCCCAATAACAAGGAAATTCAATTAATTAATGAATAATTGAATATTTGAGAAAAGAAAGAGGTAGAAACCTCTAGAAGGCAAATCCAAGGAAGGATTTCGTGCCTCTTGGGTTCCTTGGGTACCAAGGAGTCCAAAGTTGTATAAAGAGAGCAATAAGAAAAGAAGAGATCAATTAAGTATTTCTTTATTAAGAAAGAAATTGAAAATATTGATGAAATGTGGAAAATAAGTAAAAAGAGGTATAAATAAGTGATCCTTGGTGGAATTTCATATCCCACGGATTGCTTATGATAAAAGGGATACCAATGAGGAAAATAAAAGGGAAATAAAGAGAAATCCTCAAAAAGAACTATTTTAATAAGAAATAAACAAGATAATGAGAAATAATGAAGAATAATGCATTTAGATGCATCTAGAAGGATAATGAGTATCCAATAAAAGGATTTCGAAATATTAGAGTTTCTTGGGGTCCAAGGAACCCCAATAAAGAGGAAAGAAAGAGAAAATACCAAAATAGCAAAATAAGAAGATAATGTGAGTATACCATTAATGTATTACATGGTATTGCTAAAAGAAAGTAATTGTTATTAAAGGAAATAGGATTTCGTGCTAATGGTTTAAAAAGAAAGAACAAAGGGAATAAGAGGGATGATTTTCGAAATCCCAATATCCAAAGAAGAAGGAATAATAAAAGAAAGTGAGAGAGAGAGAGAGAGTTAGCTTCTTAATGAAGGAATTACATTCTTATTAGGAATGTGCTTTACTAACTCATGGATGAGCACGGTGGGGCGTGGATACCCTCCCCTATAAAAGGGGTAGAGCCAGGGATGATTCCAAAGGAGTTTCACGTGACCCTCTCTTCTCCTTCTCCTTCTTCTTCTTCGTTTTTACCCTTAAACCCTGTCTATAAGAAACTACGTGAGAAAGAGGTTAGAAAGGGCTAACGTATGGTAACAAAGGAGCCCAGGGGTACCCCGATGCTAGGGAACAACACGGCCATCGAGGCCATGTCCAGGAACACGCGCTGCAGCAGCAACTGGGCTGCAAGGAAGGCCACCAACCCTTGGCCCGACGAGCACTGTAATAGCCACCTTGGCCAAGAAGTACGGGCGCCCTTTGTGCGCCCATGGACGGAGGAGGTGGAGGAGCTAGTTCCGGCGAAGATGGAGGCCCAGGGAGAGAAGGAGCGCCCACGCATGGTTTCTGAAGGCGGCCGCTAGGGTTGCTGAAGGTTGAAGACGGCCTGAGTGGCTGTTGGACGGATATACCCTCCGGGGTATGAAGCGGCGTCTAACTTAAAGAAGGGAAGAACCGAATTTTCGTTATATTTTCAAATAGGTCACGCGAGCTGTTGCCTGGGAATAAAGCTACGCGGCGCCTCCCCATTGGCCCAAGTGAGGTAATTCTACCAAAAATCATAGCTCTTTAATAGTAGCTCGGATGACAAAAGTTTATACATGAATTTTGCTTAGAAAAATGAGAGGAATCTATTTAAAATATAATTGGAACCTGATTTTGATTGCAATTCGAAAAAAATAATGGATGTTATTAACTTTAATGTAATGACGATTAAGAAATCCTATTTTGATATGATTAAAGTGATTAGTAGGGTTTAATGGATGATTAAAGTTGATATTAGCTTGTTAATGATAAAAAGGAATATTAGGAAGAAAAAGGACGAACTTTGCATATAATTAGTTAATTTAGAGTTTCATATGCATGAATGTACTTTAATGGGCCTTGAAACCCTAATGTTGATTAATTTGACTATTAATGGCTTTAATTGATTAATTTCATGATTAAAGTAAGAATATGCTATTTCGAGCATTAAAGTCACTAATTTGTGGATAAATAACCTTAATATAGAAATTAGGGTTTTCGATTGAATCAAGGTAGAATTAATAATAAATAGAGTTCATATGGGAATTAGACCATCATGAATTATGAGTTGTTAATCTAAAAGAAATTAAAGGTGATAATTGAGTATAATGACCTTGAAATAACTTAAAAGGATAAAGAAGGTAGTTTTAGTATAAAAGAGAAATAATCATTTTTAATTGGGCTTATGATGTTGAAATTAGGGTTTATTAACTAAAAGGGAATTTAATATGATAAAAACGTTATGGAGGCAAAAACCCTAATAAAACCCTAATGTGGTCTAGAAAGCCTAAGGTGGAATCCAAGTCTAGCTTTAGAATGTTTTGGATAAACTATAACACTTGGACCACATGCATTAATTTTAGGATATTGTTGATTGCTTGTTGACTGATTCTTTATCCTTATTGCTTGGACAATCAAGTTGCTCTGGATCAGGTATGTGGTTAATTATGGTTAATCGCATTAGTTTCCCAAGGGTTTTCCGAAGGTTTCCTCGTATTTAATGCAAACTATCTGTTGGATGTTCATATTTGCAAATCATAAAGTCACTATGATTATCACATTAAAGATAGTAGTATGTATTCTCGCACCTACATGCCACCCTGATGGATGATGCTAAAGGTCAGGCCCAGATGGGTAGACCAATGGACCCCTTGAGTGGTGACCCCCAGGCACCAAGCTCGGGATTGAGAAGGTGGCCTATGATATTGCATGACTAGTGGGCACCTTGAGTGGTGACCCCCAGGCACCAAGCTCGGGATTGAGAAGGTGGCCTTAAGTCATTGGCAAAGGGCACCCTAAGGTGGGTATGCCAGGGTTAGGGCAAAAGTGGTGGAGAATGTCATACTGAAAAGTGTAATTTGGCTTGTTAATTAATTTGATTGTGATTATTAAATTGTTAGCCATATTTGCAATATTTTGGTTGTTCCCACATACCAGTATATTTCGATATACTGACCGATGTTTTGTTTGTTGGCGTTTTAGGAACAACAATTGAAAGAACAAACAGTAAAGTGACACATTGTGAAAGTAAAACATAAAGTGCAAGGAGGATTAGTTAGAGTGGATTCAAGCTTGGATAGATAGATTCCCAAGGTTTTCAAAGGTAAGTAAAGTTTTAATTTTATACCAAATTTCAGTTAGTTAGTAGAATTTCATAATTGTTATTGATTATTTGTCGAACCTTTGATCCTGTTAATTGGATAACGGCACCAACCTTTCGGTCTCCCTTAATTGGGGGTTACCGGGAGGCGGGGTCGTTACAATTGGTATCAGAGCATAGGTTCCTCAAGTAATCTTTAATAATTATTAAATTTTACAAATTCTGTAGAACCCAAGGGAGTTATTAGAGGATTATCCGAAAGACAGAGGTGTCTAGAAAAGGATCACGACCGGGGGGTGGCAATATTTTCCTCTGCACCGCTAGTCGGAATACGAGGACTCCCGGATCCGTGTGACTGCCTGGCCAAAGTCTTAGGATATGATTCGAAATAAGATACCTTTAGGACTCTCTCATCTTTTTCATCCCTTCTCAACTCAAATTCTGTTAAGGACCTTAAGGATTAGGGTTTTCTCTCTTCTCCTCACCCTCTTGAGGTATGGGAAAAGTTAATAAGGTTTAAGGAATCCTCCACCAAACTAATGAAAAGCATGTAAATAAGATGTCATGGACATAAGCTTAATAGATTAAGCACAAACTAAAGAATAGATACATGCCTTGGTCGTATGACACGAGTTGTCATAGCCCTCAGGAGAGACCTGAGAATAGACCTCCTTGTCAGGAGGATGAGTAAAGAGAGTTAGTCTTGGAGGTAGAGACCTCCATTGAAGGTAGAGACCCCGCACATCCTTTGAGGATGATGTTAACCCTAACCCTAAGAGAAGGTTAGAGAGAGAGACATGATGAGATTAGATGTCATGGTCGACTGGGTGTTTGGATGGACATGCCTATGGTTTGTCATATGAGCCATGAGAGGTTAGATGGCCTAGCACCTTTGGCACCCCAACCCTGAGAAGGATCGTGCATGTTTGAGCAAAGGATAGCTCCTTCCTGGATAAGGTTAGAGATGAACCTATATAAACATTATGGGCTATTGAAAGTAGGATATAGCTTGCACCCTGAGTACATCAGTAATGTGAACAGTAGGTTAAAACTAAGTCCAGAAGGATATGATGGATGGCTTATGAGATAAGCATATGGATAATCTCGAGCCAAACATGAGTTGAGCATAGGCTTCACCCACATAGGGGTATGCTTGTGAGCATGAGCCTTCGTGGAGAGGGGACCTCTAGTAGTAGGGCTAGATGTGGAGTTAGCTCTAGAGAGAGAAAGCAAGAACCCAACAGGAAGGTTGGAAGCTTAGGTTCTGATACTTAGGAACAATGGATAGTAGAGGATGATGCGACCTAAGTGGATGATAGTGGTTGCCCTATGAAGGTTGATGATATCTTGGTTGCCTTTAGAGGAACCAAACCTTAGAGAGAGAATGATGCTTCTGGAACCTATGTGCCTATGGTATAGGAGTTTACCTGTTGTGATGAGATAAAGAGTGCCTTAGACCCTGAGAAGGTTCAAGTAACCAGTTGTGGGGCTTTATACCTAGTTGGTTGTCCTTGAGGAGGACTCAACTCTGAGGTGTGGCTCATATAAAAGGATCATGGGAGTACATGAAATACCTTGGGCATGCTTGATTCGTGGTTAAGAGGTTGAGCATGTAGCTGGATATCCAAAAGTGAACCTAGGGTTCCTGGCCGAAGAAGGGAAGTAGGGTACCCAATGCTCCTGATGAGATTTGAGTCTCTATAGTTTCGAGCATGGTACTCCTCATGTGTAAAGGTAAAAGAAACCCCTTAAGTTAAGGGTATGTTTGATGAACCCTTCCTGACTAAGTTGATCTAATGTTGAGGAAAGAGAACAAGTATGACCTAGCATGGTTTAATAGGTGGTCTACTTGTGCCCTAGTAGCTGCTAGGTTAGGCATGCTCATATGGATGTAAACCCTAAGGATGTCGGTGACCTTGTTGTCAAGAATTGTAGTTTCCTCCCATCCTGGGAGAGGGACCCTTTAGTTGGGTGTATACCAGTTTTGTTGGAGTTAAGATAACCTAAAGAGGTTTTATAGGATCCTGAGAAAGCTAAGTGAAAAGTACATGGCATGAGATTGAACCTATAGACCCATATTTAACCATCTCTAGGTGCATATGGATGTGTTACCATGAATGTAACTGGTATGGGGCCTGACCAAGGCAGGCAGGTTGCCATGATCCCTGAGAAAGGATGAAAGTCAGTCATGAATGCAGAGAGAGATTATGAAGGATTGGGTAAGGTTCTAAGTTGAACATGTACTATGTTAGAATCCTAAGTCTATCCAAGGGTCAAGTAGGGATAAGATCGATAGATGAAAGAGTTGCCTAATTCCCTAGTTGCACATGACCATAGGGTCGGGAGGTAACAGCTATCATTGTCTGAGGGCCATGGGTTAGGAGATTTATCACCTTCATGAACTCATGGGACCCAAAGGGCAGATGAGTAGGGCACTCTCTGGATGCATAAGGGAAGAGGGATGACCCCAGAAGTGTCGGCACCCTATAGACCAAGAGGAGATGACATAGGATTATGCTTGGACCAAGTAAGTCTGAGACCAGTTTTCCTGGAAGTAGTGTGGATATCATGATGTTTGTGATATAGAGACATAAGTTGCACGTTTCAACTTGGATTTGAAAGTGTACGGGCAAGGTGGGCTGTACCATCTCTACTCTTGGAACAGGAAGAACTCTGTATTTGAACTGCAGCCAAATGCTTATTTCTTCTTGTTATGGGAGTGAGAGATAGGACAGTACGCATGCCTTACACCAAGGATAAAGATGATGTAAGTTGGAACGTTGCTACAATGTGTGAGGATAGAGTTGATAACATACCTTTGTGGAGAGAATAATACATGGATGGTTTACAAACACTAAGAGTATTAAGGAGATCATCTTATGAGGATGTTTTATCTTGAACTAAGTGTATTTTTGCAAGTGTTACAAGGAATCACAATGTTGAGTTTGATCACCATGAGGATGAGCCCAGAGTTCTTTGAGGAAGACAACCTTAGAGTTTGAGATGAGATGATAAGTATAATGCATGGAGGAGTATGTCTTCGACATTAACTAACACCTAAGGATAAGGAGTGGTAATGAATGCTCTGGTTGAGATATAGCTACCTAGTTTAGCTGGAAGCTAGAAGAAGTTGAGGTTGTTCGACTAACCCTATGTTTGGAGAGAATATGTGTTTTGGCTAACACTCGGATGTAATAAGATATGTTGAACAAGTTAATGGTTGTTTGGTTATCCAGTTTAGTCCTTGATGTAGTGAAAGGATGGTGATAGAACCTCAGATACACTTCTTTAGATAGGAAGGTAATAAAACCCTTTTGAGAGTGGTTTAGGGTTTCCGAGGTATCAATCTTGAGGAATCATCATGATACAAGAGGACATGATATACCTTGGTACTACAAAGATAGTAAGTGATGGTAGCATTCTGGATGCTTAAAACCAAGTTGCATGTAGCATGTGGCCATGCAAGCCAGGAGGTGAAGGATGAACACCATTAACCCAGTGCATGGATATAAAGTATAAAGAGTTCTCAAGAGGGAATGTGAGTTCATCATTGTGGAGGTTGTGAGTTTCTCCTAGACCAAGAAGGTCAAGATACAATATGGGTTATGGTAGATCGCCTTACCTAGATGACATGAGAAAGGAAGAGTTCTGTCAAGGGACAGATCTGGTTGAACTACATATGAAAAGAGATGGTTCAACTACACCATGTTGCGAATTCAAAGGTTTTTTATGTGACCTAAAGGTTCACTTCCATGAGGTGGAAATAGATACATGAAGAGCTCAGCGGTTGTACAGTTTATCACCCCATACTAATGGACAGTATGATCCGGACTAGAGGGTCTGATGAGAGCATGTGTGCTCATTTAGCGTGATACATAGAGATAGTTCTTAAGATGTGATGTTAACCACCATAGCCTTTATCAGGATGCAAGAAGTTCTATAGAGAGGTTGTGTCGGTCACCACTTCATTATGATGATGTTGATGAAGGAGGCCTCACGAAGGTCAGAAAAGAACCATAGTGTGTGCAGATGAAGTCGCTTTAATCATACAATGGCTGAGAGAGAGCCAAGTGGTGACATGAGTCACGAGCTGATGCAAAGCAAAGTGATATGCAGTTTACTGTGAGAGAAAATGTGATGTGAAAATTCGACCCCTCTAAGCAACAACTGAGAAAGCTGAGTCCCCGATATATGGGTCCATTTGAGATGGATTGATGGAGATGGTTGTGTTAACCTTACCCCTCAGGATAAAATGATGTGTTGCATGAGTCCGATCTAGAGCACTATGTGAGGTACCCAAGCCAGGTGTTGTGCCCTGAACCTATTCAGCTTTTGAAAGGTTGAAAAGTCCTGAGTCACCTATGAGGGTACGATATACCAAGGTAAGAAAGAACTCAGATGGAAGAAAGTGAGATAATGGAGGTTCTTGGGAAACACCATGGAAAGGGTGAAGCCACATGGGAGCCCTGATAGACATAAGAAGACTTATCCTGTTTGTTTTCGTGCTTGATGGAATTTTGAGGGCAAAATTCTCATAAGAGGGGAAGGATGTTACAACCCCAAATTTTGGGTTCATTTGGTGAGAAATGTAATTTCTCATATTAAAGATTTTTGGACAAATAATATAATTTGTAGTGAATAAATGGATTTCGTTTAAAATAGCCTTGTTGTTTGATTTGTGGGCTTTATTGGCTATTGGCCCAATAACAAGGAAATTCAATTAATTAATGAATAATTGAATATTTGAGAAAAGAAAGAGGTAGAAACCTCTAGAAGGCAAATCTAAGGAGGGATTTCGTACCTCTTGGGTTCCTTGGGTACCAAGGAGTCCAAAGTTGCATAAAGAGAGCAATAAGAAAAGAAGAGATCAATTAAGTATTTCTTTATTAAGAAAGAAATTGAAAATATTGATGAAATGTGGAAAATAAGTAAAAAGAGGTATAAATAAGTGATCCTTGGTGGAATTTCGTATCCCAAGGATTGCTTATGATAAAAGGGATACCAATGAGGAAAATAAAAGGGAAATAAAGAGAAATCCTCAAAAAGAACTATTTTAATAAGAAATAAACAAGATAATGAGAAATAATGAAGAATAATGCATTTAGATGCGTCTAGAAGGATAATGAGTATCCAATAAAAGGATTTCGAAAAATTAGAGTTTCTTGGGGTCCAAGGAACCCCAATAAAGAGGAAAGAAAGAGAAAATACCAAAATAGCAAAATAAGAAGATAATGTGAGTATACCATTAATGTATTACATGGTATTGCTAAAAGAAAGTAATTGTTATTAAAGGAAATAGGATTCCGTGCTAATGGTTTAAAAAGAAAGAACAAAGGGAATAAGAGGGATGATTTTCGAAATCCCAATATCCAAAGAAGAAGGAATAATAAAAGAAAGTGAGAGAGAGAGAGAGTTAGCTTCTTAATGAAGGAATTACATTCTTATTAGGAATGTGCTTTACTAACTCATGGATGAGCACGGTGGGGCGTGGATACCCTCCCCTATAAAAGGGGTAGAGCCAGGGACGATTCCAAAGGAGTTTCACGTGACCCTCTCTTCTCCTTCTCCTTCTTCTTCTTCATTTTTACCCTTAAACCCTACCTATAAGAAACTACGTGAGCAAGAGGTTAGAAAGGGCTAACGTATGGTAACAAAGGAGCCCAGGGGTACCCCGATGCTAGGGAACAACACGGCCATCGAGGCCATGTCCAGGAACACGCGCTGCAGCAGCAACTGGGCTGCAAGGACGGCCACCAACCCTTGGCCCGACGAGCGCTGTAATAGCCACCTTGGCCAAGAAGTACGGGCGCCCTCTGTGTGCCCATGGACGGAGGAGGTGGAGGAGCTAGTTCCGGCGAAGATGGAGGCCCAGGGAGAGAAGGAGCGCCCACGCATGGTTGCTGAAGGCGGCCGCTAGGGTTGCTGAAGGTTGAAGACGGCCTGAGTGGCTGTTGGACGGATATACCCTCCGGGGTATGAAGCGGCGTCTAACTTAAAGAAGGGAAGAACCGACTTTTCGTTATATTTTCAAATAGGTCACGCGAGCTGTTGCATGGGAATAAAGCTACGCGGTGCCTCCCCATTGGCCCAAGTGAGGTAATTCTACCAAAAATCATAGCTCTTTAATAGTAGCTCAGATGAAAAAAGTTTATACATGAATTTTGCTTAGAAAAATGAGAGGAATCCATTTAAAATATAATTGGAACCTAATTTTGATTGCAATTCGAAAAAAATAATGGATGTTATTAACTTTAATGTAATGACAATTAAGAAACCCTATTTTGATATGATTAAAGTGATTAGTAGGGTTTAATAGATGATTAAAGTTGATATTAGCATGTTAATGATAAATAGGAATATTAGGAAGAAAAAGGACGAACTTTGCATATAATTAGTTAATTTAGAGTTTCATATGCATGAATGTACTTTAATGGGCCTTGAAACCCTAATGTTGATTAATTTGACTATTAATGGCTTTAATTGATTAATTTCATGATTAAAGTAAGAATATGCTATTTCGAGCATTAAAGTCCCTAATTTGTGGATAAATAACCTTAATATAGAAATTAGGGTTTTTGATTGAATCAAGGTAGAATTAATAATAAATAGAGTTCGTATGGGAATTAGACCATCATGAATTATGAGTTGTTAATCTGAAAGAAATTAAAGGTGATAATTGAGTATAATGACCTTGAAATAACTTAAAAGGATAAAGAAGGTAGTTTTAGTATAAAAGAGAAATAATCGTTTTTAATTGGGCTTATGATGTTGAAATTAGGGTTTATGAACTAAGAGGGCATTTAATATGATAAAAGTATTATGGAGGAAAAAACCCTAATAAAACCCTAATGTGGTCTAGAAAGCCTAAGGTGGAATCCAAGTCTAGATTTAGAATGTTTTGGATAAACTATAACACTTGGACCACATGCATTAATTTCAGGATATTGTTGATTGCTTGTTGACTGATTCTTTATCCTTATTGCTTGGACAATCAAGTTGCTCTGGATCAGGTATGTGGTTAATTATGGTTAATCGCATTAGTTTCCCGAGGGTTTTCCGAAGGTTTCCTCGTATTGAATGCAAACTATCCGTTGGATGTTCATATTTGCAAATCATAAAGTCACTATGATTATCACATTAAAGATAGTAGTATGTATTCTCGCACCTATATGCCACCCTGATGGATGATGCCAAAGGTCAGGCCTAGATGGGTAGACCAATGGACCCCTTGAGTGGTGACCCCCAGGCACCAAGCTCGGGATTGAGAAGGTGGCCTATGATATTGCATGACTAGTGGGCACCTTGAGTGGTGACCCCCAGGCACCAAGCTCGGGATTGAGAAGGTGGCCTTAAGTCATTGGCAAAGGGCACCCTAAGGTGGGTATGCCAGGGTTAGGGCAAAAGTGGTGGAGAATGTCATACTGAAAAGTGTAATTTGGCTTGTTAATTAATTTGATTGTGATTATTAAATTGTTAGCCATATTTGCAAGATTTTGGTTGTTCCCACATACCAATATATTTCGATATACTGATTGATGTTTTGTTTGTCGGCGTTTTAGGAACAACAATTGAAAGAACAAACAGTAAAGTGACACATTGTGAAAGTAAAACATAAAGTGCAAGGAGGATTAGTTAGAGTGGATTCAAGCTTGGATAGATAGATTCCCAAGGTTTTCAAAGGTAAGTAAAGTTTTAATTTTATACCAAATTGCAGTTAGTTAGTAGAATTTCATAATTGTTATTGATTATTTGTCGAACCTTTGATCTTGTTAATTGGATAACGGCACTGACCTTTCAGTCTCCCTTAATTGGGGGTTACCGGGAGGCCGGGTCATTACAATTGGTATCAGAGCATAGGTTCCTCAAGTAATCTTTAATAATTATTAAATTTACAAATTCTGTATAACCCAAGGGAGTTATTAGAGGATTATCCGAAAGACAGAGGTGTCTAGAAAAGGATCACGACCGGGGGCTGGCAATATTTTCCTCCGCACCGCAAGTCGGAATACGAGGACTCCCGGATCCATGTGACTGCATGGCCAAAGTCTTAGGGTATGATTCGAAATAAGATACCTTTAGGACTCTCTCATCTTTTTCATCCCATCTCAACTCAAATTCTGTTAAGGACCTTAAGGATTAGGGTTTTCTCTCTTCTCCTCACCCTCTTGAGGTATGGGAAAAGTTAATAAGGTTTAAGGAATCCTCCACCAAACTAATGAAAATCATGAAAATAAGATGTCATGGACATAAGCTTAATAGATTAAGCGCAAACTAAAGAATAGATACATGCCTAGGTCGTATGATACGAGTTGTCATAGCCCTCAGGAGAGACCTGAGAATAGACCTCCTTGTCAGGAGGATGAGTAAAGAGAGTTAGTCTTGGAGGTAGAGACCTCCATTGAAGGTAGAGACCTCGCACATCCTTTGAGGATGATGTTAACCCTAACCCTAAGAGAAGGTTAGAGAGAGAGACATGATGAGATTAGATGTCATGGTAGACTGGGTGTTTGGATGGACATGCCTATGGTTTGTCATATGAGCCATTAGAGGTTAGATGGCCTAGCACCTTTGGCACCCCAACCCTGAGAAGGATCGTGCATGTTTGAGCAAAGGATAGCTCCTTCCTGGATAAGGTTAGAGATGAACCTATATAAACCTTATGGGCTTTTGCAAGTAGGATATAGCTAAGTACATCAGTAATGTGAATAGTAGGTTAAAACTAAGGCCAGAAGGTTATGATGGATGGCTTATGAGATAAGCATATGGATAATCTCGAGCCAAACATGAGTTGAGCATAGGCTTCACCCACATAGGGGTATGCTTGTGAGCATGAGCCTTCATGGAGAGGGACCTATAGTAGTAGGGTTGGATGTGGAGTTAGCTCTAGAGAGAGAAAGCAAGAACCCAACAGGAAGGTTGGAAGCTTAGGTTCCGAGACTTAGGAACAGTGGACAGTAGAGGATGATGCGACCTAAGTGGATGATAGTGGTTGCCCTATGAAGGTTGATGATATCTTGGTTGCCTTTAGAGGAACCAATCCTTAGAGAGAGGATGATGCTTCTGGAACCTATGTGCCTATGGTATAGGAGTTTACCTGTTGTGATGAGACAAAGAGTGCCTTAGACCCTGAGAAGGTTCAAGTAACCAGTTGTGGGGCTTTATACCTATTTGGTTGTCCTTGAGGAGGACTCAACTCTGAGGTTTGGCTCATATAAAAGGATCATGGGAGTACATGACATACCTTGGGCATTCTTGATTCGTAGTTAAGAGGTTGAGCATGTAGCTGGATATCCAAAAGTGAACCTAGGGTTCCTGGCCGAAGAAGGGAAGCAGGGTACCCAATGCTCCTGATGAGATTTGAGTCTCTATAGTTTCGAGCATGGTACTCCTCATGTGTAAAGGTAAAAGAAACCCCTTAAGTTAAGGGTATGTTTGATGAACCCTTCCCGACTAAGTTGATCTAATGTTGAGGAAAGAGAACAAGTATGACCTAGCATGGTTTAATAGGTGGTCTACTTGTGCCCTAGTAGCTGCTAGGTTAGGCATGCTCATATGGATGTAAACCCTAAGGATGTTGGTGACCTTGTTGTCAAGAGTTGTAGTTTCCTCCCATCCTGGGAGAGGGACCCTTTAGTTGGGTGTATACCAGTTTTGTTGGAGTTAAGATAACCTAAAGAGGTTTTATAGGATCCTGAGAAAGCTAAGTGAAAAGTACATGGCATGGGATTGGACCTATAGACCCATAGTTAACCATCTCTAGGTGCATGTGGATGTGTTACCATGAAGGTAACCGGTATGGGGCCTGACCAAGGCAGGCAAGTCGCCAAGATCCCTGAGAAAGGATGAAAGTCAGTCATGAATGCAGAGAGAGATGATGAAGGATTGGGTAAGGTTCTAAGCTGAACATGTACTATGTTATAATCCTAAGTCTATCCAAGGGTCAGGTAGGGATAAGACCGATGGATGAAAGAGTTGCCTAATTCCCTAGTTGCACATGACCATAGGGTCGGGAGGTAACAGCTATCATTGTCTGAGGGCCATGGGTTAGGAGATTGATCACCTTCATGAACTCATGGGACCCAAAGGGCAGATGAGTAGGGCACTCTCTGGATGCATAAGGGAAGAGGAATGACCCTAGAAGTGTCGACACCCTATAGACCTAGAGGAGATGACATAGGATTATGCTTGGACCATCTCTACTCTTGGAACAGGAAGAACTCTGTATTTGAACTGTAGCCAAATGCTTATTTCTTCTTGTTATGGGAGTGAGAGATAGGACAGTACGCATGCCTTACACCAAGGATAAAGATGATGTAAGTTGGAACGTTGCTACAATGTGTGAGGATAGAGTTGATAGCATACCTTTGTGGAGAGAATAATACATGGATGGTTTACAAACACTAAGAGTATTAAGGAGATCATCTTATGAGGATGTTTTATCTTGAACTAAGTGGATTTTTGCAAGTGTTACAAGGAATCACAATGTTGAGTTTGATCACCATGAGGATGAGCCCAGAGTTCTTTGAGGAAGACAACCTTAGAGTTTGAGATGAGATGATAAGTATAATGCATGGAGGAGTATGTCTTCGACATTAACTAACACCTAAGGATAAGGAGTGGTAATGAATGCTCTGGTTGAGATATAGCTACCTAGTTTAGCTGGAAGCTAGAAGAAGTTGAGGTTGTTCGACTAACCCTATGTTTGGAGAGAATATGTGTTTTGGCTAACACTCGGATGTAATAAGATATGTTGAACAAGTTAATGGTTGTTTGGTTATCCAGTTTAGTCCTTGATGTAGTGAAAGGATGGTGATAGAACCTCAGATACACTTCTTTGGATAGGAAGGTAATAAAACCCTTTTGAGAGTGGTTTAGGGTTTCCGAGGTATCAAGCTTGAGGAATCATAATGATACAAGAGGACATGATATACCTTGGTACTACAAAGATAGTAAGTGATGGTAGCATTCTGGATGCTTAAAACCAAGTTGCATGTAGCATGTGGCCATGCAAGCCAGGAGGTGAAGGACGAACACCATTAACCCAGTGCATGGATATAAAGTATAAAGAGTTCCCGAGAGGGAATGGGAGTTCATCATTGTGGAGGTTGTGAGTTTCTCCTAGACCAAGAAGGTCAAGATACAATATGGGTTATGGTAGATCGCCTTACCTAGATGACATGAGAAAGGAAGCGTTCTGTCAAGGGACAGATCTGGTTGAACTACATATGAAAAGAGATGGTTCAACTACACCATGATGCGAAGTCAAAGGTTCTTGATGTGACCTAAAGGTTCACTTCCATGAGGTGGAAATAGATACATGAAGAGTTCAGCAGTTGTACAGTTTATCACCCCATACTAATGGATAGTATGATCCGGACTAGAGGGTCTGATGAGAGCATGTGTGCTCATTTAGCGTGATACATAGAGATAGTTCCTAAGATGTGATGTTAACCACCTTAGCCTTTATCGGGATGCAAGAAGTTCTATAGAGAGGTTGTGTCGGTCACCACTTCATTATGATGATGTTGATGAAGGAGGCCTCACGAAGGTCAGAAAAGAACCATAGTGTGTGCAGATGAAGTTGCTTTGATCATACAATGGTTGAGAGAGCCCAGTGGTGACATGAGTCACAAGCTGATGCAAAGCAGACTGACATGCAGTTTACTGTGAGAGAAAATGTGATGTGAAAATCCGATCCCTCTAAGCAACAACTGAGAAAGCTGAGTCCCCGATATATGGGTCCATTTGAGATGGATTGATGGAGATGGTTGTGTAAACCTTACCCCTCAGGATAAAATGATGTGTTGCATGAGTCCGATCTAGAGCACTATGTGAGGTACCCAAGCCAGGTGTTGTGCCCTGAACCTATTCAGCTTTTGAAAGGCTGAAAAGTCCTGAGTCACCTATGAGGGTACGATATACCAAGGTAAGAAAGAACTCATTTGGAAGAAAATGAGATAATGGAGGTTCTTGGGAAACACCATTTAAAGAGTGAAGCCACATGGGAGCCCTGATAGACATACGAAGACTTATCATGTTTGTTTGCTTGCTTGATGGAATTTTGATGGCAAAATTCTCATAAGAGGGGAAGGATGTTACAACCCCAAATTTTGGGTTCATTTGGTGAGAAATGTAATTTCTCACATTAAAGATTTTTAGACAAATAATATAATTTGTAGTGAATAAATGGATTTCGTTTAAAATAGCCTTGTTGTTTGATTTGTGGGCTTTATTGGCTATTGGGCCCAATAACAAAGAAATTCAATTAATTAATGAATAATTGAATATTTGAGAAAAGAAAGAGGTAGAAACCTCTAGAAGGAAAATCCAAGGAGGGATTTCGTGCCTCTTGGGTTCCTTGGGTACCAAGGAGTCCAAAGTTGCATAAAGAGAGCAATTAGAAAAGAAGAGATCAATTAAGTATTTCTTTATTAAGAAAGAAATTGAAAATAATGATGAAATGTGGAAAATAAGTAAAAAGAGGTATAAATAAGTGATCCTTGGTGGAATTTCGTATCCGAAGGATTGCTTATGATAAAAGGGATACCAATGAGGAAAATAAAAGGGAATAAAGAGAAATCCTCAAAAAGAACTATTTTAATAAGAAATAAACAAGATAATGAGAAATAATGAAGAATAATGCATTTAGATGCATCTAGAAGGATAATGAGTATCCAATAAAAGGATTTCGAAATATTAGAGTTTCTTGGGGTCCAAGGAACCCCAATAAAGAGGAAAGAAAGAGAAAATACCAAAATAGCAAAATAAGAAGATAATGTGAGTATACCATTAATGTATTACATGGTATTGCTAAAAGAATGTAATTGTTATTAAAGAAAATAGGATTTCGTGCTAATGGTTTAAAAAGAAAGAACAAAGGGAATAAGAGGGATGATTTTCGAAATCCCAATATCCAAAGAAGAAGGAATAATAAAAGAAAGTGAGAGAGAGAGTTAGCTTCTTAATGAAGGAATTACATTCTTATTAGGAATGTGCTTTACTAACTCATGGATGAGCACGGTGGGGCGTGGATACCCTCCCCTATAAAAGGGGTAGAGCCATGGACGATTCCAAAGGAGTTTCACGTGACCCTCTCTTCTCCTTCTCCTTCTTCTTCTTCATTTTACCCTTAAACCCTACCTATAAGAAACTAAGTGAGCAAGAGGTTAGAAAGGGCTAACGTATGGTAACAAAGGAGCCCAGGGGTACCCTGATGCCATGGAAAAACATGGCCATCGAGGCCATGTCTAGGAACACGCGCCGCAGCAGCAACTGGGCTGCAAGGACGACCACCAACCCTTGGCCCGACGAACGCTGTAATAGCCACCTTGGCCAAGAAGTACAGGCGCCCTATGTGCGCCCATGGACGGCGGAGGTGGAGGAGCTGGTTTCGGTGAAGATGGCGGCCCAGGGAGAGAAGGAGCACCCACGCATGGCTGCTGAAGGCGGCCACTAGGGTTGCTGAAGGTTGAAGACGACCTGAGTGGCTGTTGGACGGATATACCCTCCGGGGTATGAAGTGACGTCTAACTTAAAGAAGGCCAGAACCGACTTTTCGTTATATTTTCAAATAGGTCATGTGAGTTGTTGCATGGGAATTAAGCTACGTGGCACCTCCCCATTGTCCTAAGTGAGGTAATTCTTCCAAAAATCATAGCTCTCTAATAGTAGCTCGGATGACAAAAGTTTATACATGAATTTTGCTTAGAAAAATGAGAGGAATCCATTAAAAATATAATTGGAACCTGATTCTGATTGAAATTCGAAAAAAATAATGGATGTTATTAACTTTAATGTAATGACGATTAAGAAACCCTATTTTGATATGATTAAAGTGATTAGTAGGGTTTAATGGATGATTAAAGTTGATATTAGCATGTTAATGATAAAAAGGAATATTAGGAAGAAAAAGGACGAACTTTGCATTTAATTAGTTAATTTAGAGTTTCATATGCATGAATGTACTTTAATGGGCCTTGAAACCCTAATGTTGATTAATTCGACTATTAATGGCTTTAATTGATTAATTTCATGATTAAAGTAAGAATATGCTATTTCGAGCATTAAAGTCCCTAATTTGTGGATAAATAACCTTAATATAGAAATTAGGGTTTTCGATTGAATCAAGGTAGAATTAATAATAAATAGAGTTCATATGGGAATTAGACCATCATGAATTATGAGTTGTTAACATGAAAGAAATTAAAGGTGATAATTGAGTATAATGACCTTGAAATAACTTAAAAGGATAAAGAAGGTAGTTTTAGTATAAAAGAGAAATAATCGTTTTTAATTGGGCTTATGATGTTGAAATTAGGGTTTATGAACTAAGAGGGCATTTAATATGATAAAAGTGTTATGGAGGCAAAAACCCTAATAAAATCATAATGTGGTCTAGAAAGCATAAGGTGGAATCCAAGTCTAGCTTTAGAATGTTTTGGATAAACTATAACACTTAGACCACATGCATTAATTTCAGGATATTGTTGATTGCTTGTTGACTGATTCTTTATCCTTATTGCTTGGACAATCAAGTTGCTCTGGATCAGGTATGTGGTTAATTATGGTTAATCGCATTAGTTTCCCGAGGGTTTTCCGAAGGTTTCCTCATATTGAATGCAAACTATCTGTTGGATGTTCATATTTGCAAATCATAAAGTCACTATGATTATCACATTAAAGATAATAGTATGTATTCTCGCACCTACATGCCACCCTGATGGATGATGCCAAAGGTCAAGCCCAGATGGGTAGACCAATGGACCCCTTGAGTGGTGACCCCCAGGCACCAAGCTCGGGATTGAGAAGGTGGCCTATGATATTGCATGACTAGTGGGCACCTTGAGTGGTGACCCCCAGGCACCAAGCTCGGGATTGAGAAGGTGGCCTTAAGTCATTGGCAAAGGGCACCCTAAGGTGGGTATGCCGGGGTTAGGGCAAAAGTGGTGGAGAATGGCATACTGAAAAGTGTAATTTGGCTTGTTAATTAATTTGATTGTGATTATTAAATTGTTAGCCATATTTGCAAGATTTTGGTTGTTCCCACATACCAGTATATTTCAATATACTGACCGACGTTTTGATTGTCGACGTTTTAGGAACAACAATTGAAAGAACAAACAGTAAAGTGACACATTGTGAAAGTAAAACATAAAGTGCAAGGAGGATTAGTTAGAGTGGATTCAAGCTTGGATAGATAGATTCCCAAGGTTTTCAAAGGTAAGTAAAGTTTTAATTTTATACCAAATTTCAGTTAGTTAGTAGAATTTCATAATTGTTATTGATTATTTGTCTAACCTTTGATCCTGTTAATTGGATAACGGCACCGACCTTTCGGTCTCCCTTAATTGGGGGTTACCGGGAGGCGGGGTCGTTACAAGCCCTCACATGCTAAAAAATAGTGGAAACTGGACCAGACATGACTGGAACAGAGGAAGAAGAAATGGGAAAACAAATCATCGAAACGCAAAGCAACAAGAAACTAAGGTCAGGATCACCTTCGCGGGGCCAAGGCGAGTCGAAAGAGTGCATTGCCGCAGGCGGAGGAGCACCAGAGTGAGGAAAAGCATGGCGCCACTGATGTCCAAAATTGATCTATAGGACCCGGTGATAGAGTGCATCGCGAGATCAGGTGATAAAATGAATTTAAAGAACAGAGTCGAGGGAATCTCATCGCATAAACAATTGAACTGAGGTGGCTGGGAGTGCGAGTAGCTAGACGCCATCACCGGAGAAGAAGAGCGGCTAGGTCTGAGTACCTCAGGCTATGGCGGGAGAAATTGGAGGAGAAGGAGTAGTGTGTTAGGTATGAGGATTCTTTACGATGCCTTATATAGGCAGGAGGAGGACCCTAGTCCCCTCTGTGCATCCATGGTGGAGAAGGAAAGGAGAGCCGGTTTGGGTGTTTCACGACTAGGGAAAGTTAGGTGGTGAATAATGGCTCGTTCGAGCGAGCGTTGAGAGACATATCCAACGCAAGAAAAATCTTGTGAATTGATGGAGGAGGGAGAGAGAATGGGTTGGTGAGAGAGCTGGCCGTGAAACGGATCTTGGTCGCAGACAGGTGTGAGGTAGAGGACGAGCTCTGCGCCATCCGATCAAAACGAGGGTTAGATGATCAAAAAGCAGTTGTTGGATGGTGCGCTGGATGGAGAGGGGGTGTGACAGTGATTAAATGACCAGACTTTAGTGTTACGTGAGAAATAAATGCAATCGATTTAAGACTAAGGTTACACTATATTCAAAGCTCTTAAAATCAATTCAAGGGGTCAAATCAACTCCAAAATCCACCAAATTTGAACCATTATCTCACATTAATAGATAGAGAAATGCTATGCAATTGGACTTCATATTTATACAATATATGACCCTTAAACACCATATGGCCCATTAATGTGTATATTAATGCATTTTAAAACACAAAACCATTTTCTAAGTGATTTCTTTTATAAAATTCGAGGCAATTGTCATAAAATCATTTAAGTGTCATGTCCCACCGCTCATTCTCCATTTTAATGCTTTAATAACCATTTCGAGGAGGAGAGAGAAATGAGTGTTATATCATTATTAATTAACTCAATTACACTTTAACTCTTATTTCTTATTCCAAAAAGATACAAAAGCTCCAGTTAACATTATCCACTACTTATCTCTCATTAAATGCCATTTTGCATCCTTAGTCCCCAATTATCACATTAATTGGATTATTTGTGCAAACACCCTTTCATTAACATAAATGAGGGTAAATATTGATTTCACCTTCAAAGTGTGCTCAAATTGCACACGGAGGCCAAAAAGGATATAAAAGATGGGAAATTTATGAGAAATATCCAAAAGGACTTGAAAGAAAAGGAAAGAGTGAAAATGGGTAAATTGCAGGGAGAACCCTAGATTTCAGTCTGTTACAGTATGTGTGAAGGGATCCCATAGGTAATTGGCATTTGTGTGACCTCTATAGGGAAATACAACATCAGGTAGGCAACAGAAACAAAATTTTACTGACATATTTCCCAAAAACCAACGGATCGCATCAATAACTATGCAATAAGAAGGTTGGTTTCACGAAGATATATATGGTCCTAGAGCAAGTTCAGTGACAATCACTACGAAAAATATGGTCTTTAACTACAAAAAAAATTGTAGCAAAAACTCCAAAATTTGTAGCTAAAAGCTTTGGCTACATTTATCCTTACATTTATAATATATAGCTAATACCCGTGTAGCTAATTGTTTAGGCTACATTTTTCAAAGTTGTATTTAGTTATTCTTCTGGATACAAATTCATATGTAACCCTAATTGTAGGTAAAAAATGTCCTTACACATAAACATGTAGTCTCCATTGTAGCTAAATGATTGACTACAATTCCATTTGTAGCCATGATATGTAGGGAGAGATGGCATTGGTTACAACTTATATATGTAGTTCATGTATAGCAAAAATTAGCACTTACTACACATGTAATTATAGATAGTGTGTAGTGAAAGACACCATGTACTACACATACATATGTAGTAAGAGACATTATGTATCCAGTCAGTCACTTGCCAATATAGATGGTTTTCGATAAGATAATAGATGAATGTTAATCAAGATTGAGTTATGCTTTCAATGTCAACAATGATACTTTTATTTATATATGAACAAGGAGTATACATGGGGAGGACATTAACATGGCCCCTATTTTACAATATACATGGGAAAAAGATACATGTATACAATATGTTCTTCTGACTACATCTATCCACTGTAGACTCTATATGCCACATGATCATGCACATCTTCTTGTACCTTGATTTTTCTTTTATATTTATTCCACCACTTGTATTATCCTTTTTTGACCGCCTCCCTTTGTTGTATAATTTTCTCTATAAGCCTTTGATATTCACAAAGAATCAACAACAACTTCAAAGAATATAAGGCATCATATCATCTTTTGAGCAAAGCACACTGAAAGATACAAAATAAGCTTCAATTCAACAATCAAATAGTTTTGTATTATGTATTAATTCAGCTATAAACTATATAAAGTCATACCCTAGAGAGAAGTATGATGGAATTTAAGTTCATCTACTCAACATTGCATGTAAATATACCATAATGAATGACTCTCACAATCACCATTTCATAATAATCTACATTATACTCATTATCCTGTGGAGCCACCACTTGTGTTCTATGGATTTCCTCCACCTATAGCATACCATCAAAATGGTCATTTGATCATACCTGAAGAGGTTCATAGCAAAAAAACTATAAAAAACTAAAAAAATTTAGATCTGTATCAACATATAGTAAAGCTCTAGATATATATCAACAAAAAAACTGCATGGAAGTTCAAACCAATAACCACCTTCTTTGGAGATGTGCAGTGGCCTCTGAAATATGGAGCAGAGTTGCTACAATGTTCTCCTTCGTCCCAAGGTGCAAGGATGATTTGCATCTCCTGAAAAACAAGAATGAAGGTCTGCTAGCTGTATAGGAAAAAAAGATATTTGGATCCCACTCAATTGGTCTCAAACGTGTGGCGGAAATATGCAAATATGACAGGAAGTGAGATAGAAGCGCAAAGTAAAAATGAGTGGAAATGGAATCATAAGTAGAACAATGAAAAGTCATCATGAATAAAAATTAAGCCAATCAACTCTTTTGGACTGTAATGAGAAAAATCTGATGAAGCAAGTCTGGACAGAACACTTTCTGTTAATACAAGATGTTAACAGGTTAAAGTAGGGAGGTCTTGTGTATCAATTAAGTGTAGTACATTGTTAATTATTAAATCTAATTGAATGATAGCTCTTTTATTTCGGTAGTTAGAGGCCATGAAAATTGATTGGAATACTCTGCAATTTCACATATTATACCTCCAAGCTGATTATGATTTAGAGTCAAAGTAGGAAGTTCACTAAGTTGTGCCTTTCCATAATTGTTAGTAAAACCAAACTAGCGTCAGTGAAAAGAAAGAAAGGACCACTTATCATATTATACCTCCAAGCTGATTATGATTTAGAGTCAAAGTAGAAAGTTCAGTAAGCTCCACATTTCTATAATTGTTAGCAAAACCAAACAAGCCTTAGTGAAAAGAAAAAAAATGAAGAGAAGGCCATGAATTGGGTCAAAGAAAATGTACATCAGTTTCTACCTGATACACATATAGTTGGAATTGCCATAGGCAATGAAGTACTAGGTGGTTCAGATGTGGAGCTCTATGAAGCTCTATATGGAGCTGTGAAGAACATATATACTTCCTTATCTAGGCTTGAACTGAACGATGTGGTTGAAGTTAATACGCCACATTCCCAGGCTGTATTTGCCCATTCCTATCCTCAATCATCATGTATATTTAAGGAAAACTTACTCCCATACATGAAGCTGCTTTTGGATTTCTTTACTCAGACTGGGCCTCCTTTCTACATCAATGTATATCTATTCTTGGCTTACAACAATGACCCTCAGCATATAGACATAAAGTATGCTCTGTTCCAGCTAAATTCGGGAATTTATGATGCAAAAGAGGATCTGCATTATGACAACATGTTTGATGCTCAAGTTGATTACCAACTGATGGATATGATAAGATGGAAGTCATTGTATCGGAGACTGGTTGGTCTTCACATGGAGATAGCGATGAAGCTGGAGCTTCCGTTGAGAATGCTAGATCTTACAACTCCAATCTTCACAAAAGGCTCCTTAAGAAGAAGGGCACGCCTTTCAGACCAAAGAGACCAGTAAAGGTGTATATATTTGCCATGTTTAATGTGCATGCATGTGCTTACTAAATGCCCATCCTTCTACCTATGAAAATTTGAGAAGTGTCCTTCCCTAAAGTCATTAACACACATCGAACTACCGAAGAATGCAGCAAAATTTAGAAGAAGAAAAAATAGAAGGAAAATCAACAACCCAAAGTGAAATAAAGAAAACCTATAGAGATGATGTTCTAATTAAAAAAACAATAGTTTCCTTCATTTGAAACTATATAACCTTAGCCCTTGCAAGATCCTTGTAATACAGGAAGATGATTCTGGATTATAAGAATATAATTATACCGGCAATTGCACATCCTCATTGGTCATTCTCGCAAGTTTCTGCCAAGAAAGAGTATTTCCAATGGTTGGGTGGGTACCAAGGTCACATTTGTACTACAATATGTAGTATACAAAAAGGTTAGAATGAAAACAATACAATGTATTTATTTACACTACTACGGAAACAACATTCAATGTCGCTTTTCTCGGCGTCGGTTATTTAAAAAAACCGCCACCTATAACATTACACGTCGGCTATTTAGCAAATTCGACGTCTATATTCGAAGACCAGTCACACACGGGTACCGCTTTGTATTCAGCGTCGGCTGCATAACAAACAACTGATGCCTAAAATCGCCCACGAAATCCAATTTTCGAGCGAAATTTTTTTGGCACATACAGCATCGGTGTTATACAAAAAAACCGCCGCCTATATAAGATGAAAAATTGTGCAAAAAGTTCCATCTTAGGTGTCGGTAATCTGTTGATAACCGACACCGATAATGGTTCCCGCCATACTATTTAGGGAAAATTTTGTCTAATTGGACGTCGCTTATTTAAGTAGAACTGACGCCGAAGACGTTAGGGGTCGGTTGTATTTTATAACTGACGCCTTTTACCAACTTAATAGACTCTCGATCGGCCATTGTCCCCTTTCTTCTGTTTCATTGCTAGAATTTCTCCCCGGTGCTGCTGCTGCCCGACTGCAATGCCCACCCGCCGCTGCTGCTGCTTCTGCGCCGCCGTCGCTCCGCCGCCGCTCCCTACTCCTTCTGCGCCGCCGTCTCCGGTCTGCTTGTGCGCCGCCAGCTCCTTCTGCGCTGTCGTCTCCCTGCTCCTTCTGCTTGTGCGCCGCCTGCTCCTTCTGCGCCCTACGGCTACCTGCCTGCCCTACGTCGGCGGTCCTGGAGCTCGCCCCGCCTGCCCTACGCCGGTGGTCCTTTTCTCGACCTCACCTCGCCGCCGACCTGTCGACCTCACCTCGCCCTGCTCGCTTGCCCAGGTACCTGTCGACCTACCCAGGTGGCACCCAGGCGTGCCTAGGCGGTCAAGCGTTCACCTAGGGTCCCAAACCCAGGCGCCCAGCCTAGTTAGGCCTCTGGGATGCCTGGGCGATGCTTGGGCTGCGCCAAGGCACAATGCTGTTGTGTATTTTTTTTTAAATTAAGTTATTTACTGATTTGTGTTTATTTATGTACTGATTTGTATTTATTTATGTATTGTTTCAGAAATTAATCGATCATCTACTTCTGCCCGCCGTCTCCCTTCCCGTCGCCTGCTCACCTGCCTGCTTGCCTGCCTACTCGCCTACCCTCCATCTCGCCCAAACAGAGGTAAACCCTATTTTATTACACTGCTTGATCTTTAATCACATAGACTTACTCAACATTGCTACTTGTATGATCCTAGTGATTAAAAGCACTCTTTCCTGGTCCCTTCAGTAACTAATGTTCCCTTGAGATGAGTGTTAATTGATCTATTTTACTTACTTTCCTTGTAATGCCATCTTTTATGTGCTATGACATAGTCACCTTTAGAGTATTAAAATTTAAAATGATGCAACTTGTACACTTGTTAAATTTGAATCTATAAATCCTATGAATTGATATCACCCCATAAAATCAGTAGTCACTATTATGTCTTGTACACTCTAAATCTAATACTCTTATGCTATTTTAACACCATGATGACCTAACATGAAACCATGCTCTTAATGATATGATTTACATATCTATTATTGTGTTTGTTGGCCTAGAAACCCATCCAAGATTTACTCATTAGGAGTAAATCTTGGATAGTCCCTGATTTGGGACTGTTCTTGAACACCTATTCTCACTTAGGATGTAAGTGTATAATGTGTATTGGATTTTCGAGAAAATTTTGGTAGCATTTCCCCGTTTGTTCTCTAAGTACATATGTACTTAGAGAACATCGGGGAAATGCTGCCAAAATTTTCTCGAAAACCCAATACACATTATACACTTACTAGTGAGATTAGGTGTTCAAGGATGGGATAGGTGGTACACATTTATTATATATAAGAATGATATCACATGTGTTTGTTGGCCTAGAAACCCGTCCAAGATTTACTCATTAGGAGTAAATCTTGGATAGTCCCCGGTTTGGGACTGTTCTTGAACACCTAATCTCACTTAGGATGTAAGTGTATAATGTGTATTGGGTTTTCGAGAAAATTTCGGCAGCATTTTCCCGTTTGTTCTCTAAGTACATATGTACTTAGAGAACAACGGGGAAATGCTGCCGAAATTTTCTTGAAAACCCAATACACATTATACACTTACTAGTGAGATTAGGTGTTCAAGGATGGTATAGGTGGTACACATTTATTATACATAAGAATGACATCACATGTGTTTGTTGGCCTAGACATGTATGTTTATATTTTTTTATTGATAAAATATCACAATTTTATTGATAAAATATCACAAGTTTATTGGCTAAATGTTTGCCTTTTTCTAGTTAATACAAATGCTAAATGTTTGCCTTTTTCTAGTTAATACAAATGCTAAATGTTTGCCTTTTTCTATTTAATACAAATGCTAAATGTTTGCCTTTTTAATGACATTTTCAGATGGCTGACCATGATGAGCATGATGTCCATGATGAGCATGAAGTCCATGATGAGCATGTTGTCCATGACGAGCATGGCGAGGATACCAATGTAAGTTCTAAAAATCATATCCTGTATTTCTATAAAATTCATTATCTTCTAGTTATGTCATATATCCCATATTTCTATATTGTGCTAATTAAGTGTGTTTATTTTTGTCAAATTTTAGGTTGATGATGCACATGTACCCACTGAAGCACTGGAGCAACTTCATGCGCAGCAGCAAACACTTAACAAGAAAAGGGGCATCACTCTGATAAAGAAGTTAATAGCGCTAAGTGGCAGTGGATCCAAATTGGTTGTTGAGTTTGATAATGGACGAAATGCAATTGGAGTGAACCGTAATAATTTTGTAAACTATCTTGGGTGTGTCACTCGAAGCCATTGTGGTGTTAAGTATGATAATTGGCATAAAGTTCCTCAGGCGAAGAAAGACTTGATATGGAAGGATTTATGTGTGAGTTATTATTATTTGCAATTCTATTTTGTAGATTACAAATTATATTATTTGCAATTCTATTTTTGGATACTAGTTAATAAGAATTCTATTTTACAGAATCTGTTTGCATTGGATGAGAAGCTGCATCGTAAAAGTGTGATGCAACGTGCTGGAAAGATGCTTAGGAACTATAGGACAAATCTGAACAGAGAATACATAAAAGATGGTGATAACAAGAAGAAGTCAGCCCTTGAGCAGTGGATAAGGTGAGATCTTATATATACATCCATATACCTTGTGTAAGATCTGGTGATCTGGTTTCTTATATATTAATGCATACGTAATACATGTTTTGCAGCTACTTAGTCGAAGATCAATGCAAACGATTTGTATTTGATCATGTGGGATTTTTGATTCCATCATTGATTAGTATGGTAGCTAAAGACCCTGATAGTGTTCAACAATACTGTATAAATGCTTTTACAATTTTTGGTCAGCAAAATAAGACGATAATAATAGCTCCATTCAATGTCAAGTAAGTTTACTTTATTTATAATTTGGACTTAAGAAAATTCCATTTTTATTGTGCATTTTGAGTTATTAATTTTTAACTTTTTTACCTATAGCGCTAGACATTGGGAGTTACTAGTTATTGTCCCTGGGACGTTCACTGTTTATTATCTAGATCCTGCGGGAAGTACATTGAACACTAAAATTGGACACATATTGAGAATGCCATTATTCTGGTCAGAAATATTTCATTTTTATATCCGTTAACATATGTTATTACATTACTATTTAATTATGCAATTTACTGTGTTAGATTAATATGTAGGGGTTTAGATGCATTCAAAAATGCTGGAGGAAATGTCCCAAGGAAAAAGAACCAGCCAATAATTTGGGAGAACGTAAAAGTAAGTTCCCGACTCCAATGTATATATTATTTATGTGAACTGTGCTTAGTTATATTTTTTAATATTTTGTATGTTTCAATTTATAGTGCACTACACAAGACAACAGCTGGGCATGCGCATACTATGTGATGCGATTTATGCAGATGTTTATCCGACATGCCACATTGGAGATTAATACCATACATGAGGTATTATATATAGTCTCATTAGTTAGTATGAAATATATCAATCTTATTTTTATATTATTACTTATATATATACATCATTCTCTTTGCAGGTGTTTAAATTGACCACACTACAGGTAAACGCTTAAAAAATATACATGCTCCATATACGATGGAAGCAATAAATGAAGTAAGAGAAGAATGGGCAAAATCCATACAAGCAGTGGCGACTGTAAGATATAATTGGGATGCTGATAGCGATCCTAAATGATATTTTGTAAATGAATATTTCTGAATATTTATACATGTATTTGAATGTTTCTACATGTGTGAATGTGAGAATTGAATTGATGGCTGAATGTATCTACTTGTGTGAAAAACTATTTGTTGATTTTGCAGGTTTGTGGCCTGTTTGTAGGAGGATATCAATGGATGTCGTAAACATGCAGTTCAGGAAACTGAACTGCAGGTTCTCATCCTGCTGACCAGCCACAGCAGGCCTGCAAACTGATAAGAAAAAGAAAAAAAGTATAGGCATCAGTTATTTATAGAACACCGACGCCTCAGGAATACAGCGTCGGTTATTGGATAAACACCGACGCCGAATGTGACAAATAACCCGACCGTGTAGGAAAGCACGGCCGTGGTGGAAAACGCGTCACGTATTTGTATAACACCGACACCTATAGTACTAAATACGGTCGTGCAGCGAAGCACGGCCGTGTCGTCTGGGAGTATGGCGTCATGTGTTCAGTTGTGAACCGACGTCGAAAGTGTCCTAGGTGGTGCCTTTTTTATGGTGCGAACCCTATAGACGTCGGCCAACTATATATAACCGACGCCTAGAGATCATATAGGTGTCGGCTAGAAACCCGACGCCGAAGAGTTCGACCTATAGCGGCGCCCACATAGGTGTCGCTTGAAAACCGTCGCCAAAGGGGGTTAAACAACCGACGCCAAAGGCGTGTTCTGTAGTAGTGTTAGAAGCATGTTACATGTAGAGAGGTATTAAGCTTGTGATATGAACACTTTGTTTTTCATAATGGTTCTCATAGAAACATTATAGCACGAATCTATACAATAAGTGACTACTAAATTTACTTTTTAGATGGGATACAAGTTCAGATTTTCATACGTTTAGCTAGTACTTCTACTAGGGCATTGATTTGGTGAAGGGAGAAACACCCGCTTAGAAATTCCTGGAGGCAACTGGATTGGAGGGAACTAAATTCAAGGTACAAGCTCATGGTCCAAATGAGTTTAGGTAAACATTAGCTTCAATAGCCTAAATTCCAAATGTTGTGAGATTAAGAAAGATGATTTTCAACACACAACTGCAAGGAAAAAGTGAGACCATGAAAGATGATTTTCAATGTGTACTAGTTCAAATCCCTACTTAATATACACATGTACAAGGATGTCTTCATCTCATTGTAGGAGGGGAAACAGGAGATGAGGGGACTGAGTCAAATAGTTGATAAGTAGAGGAAATGGATGTTATTGGCATGAAACATACACATGATTTCACCCTCTCATCAGTGATGAAATACATGTTTTTGCAGCCTCTGTTTAACATGGTGGCTTTTATGAGTGTTATTTCATCTTCTCATCAACAAAGAAATAACACAATGCCAAAAGACTTCATATTGTTTCACTCAAGTTCTATCTCATTATGTTATTCCTTGAGCTTTTCATCTTCTCCATAACTTTCTTAAATGTAATCCAGTTCTAATTCAATATATTCAAGCTATTCTGTTTTATTTGTATGAAAAAAGTTTGTTTCAGATGTTGGTGGTGTCGTGTTATTTATTTATATGAATAATGAAATATGTTTCTCTGTATTGTCTTCTCAATTAAGTGCTATCCCTACGATTTCTTTCTTGTACGGAGATATGTTCAAAAAGCTTATCTTTTCTAGTCATTTGCTACTTGAAGCTTGTGTGTGAAGACCTAAACTTTGGCTTATGTACTCTTATTGGTTGGTTGCAAACCAAAGTTGGTCAATATGAACTCATAATGTGTGCTGCAACATGTCTTGCTGCCTAGTTATGTTGAATTAAGTGGTTGATCACAAATAAAGTGGTTCACACTCTTACTTTCTTTAATGGAGTAAACGAACTCAGCTTGTGGTTGACCCTCTTACTATTTTTCACGCAGCAAATCAACTGGGCTACTGAATATGAAGCTAGTCATCTTAAATATATACTTAAAGATTGTGCCCCATGTTAGGAGTTGTTGGTCATGGTGCCCTCCTACTGAAGACGCTCAGAAGGCCAATACATATGTTGCTCTAAACACTAAAAACAAAGTAAATTGGGAGCTCTTTTATAAACCCATTGTCATAAAATAGTGATTAATATTGCTAACTACTCGTGGATGTGGAGGAATATAGACTAGTGCCAGCATTTTCTGTTATCACATACTAATATTAAATTAGGTGATGGAAAGGAGTTCGTGACATGGAAAGATTTTTGGGTCAGAGGTAATCAGTTCCTAAATGAGCATATTGATAAAAAGAACATCATGCAGATTGGTTCTGGTATTAATATCTTATTGAGCATCATTATCGAGGATGGGAAGTGGAATATTCCTAGTACAAGATACTTCTCCGAGCTGAATGGTTTTCTCAATAGTATTTATATTAAGTTCTATTCTAAAGACTCTTTTAGTATTAAATTCAGAGAAGATCCAACCCAAAACGTTTTGGGATCTCTTCTGACCTCTACGTCAGGTTGTGGAGTGAACCAAGTGATTGTGCAAATATAACCAATTTCAAAACATTATTTTTACAGGTTGGAGAATATTTCTGAACAAGCTAGCCACCCAAGATTTTCTACAAAAAAGTGGTTTGGACACAGTGTATTGATGTCCCCTCTGTGAAAATAATCCGTAAGACACTAATCACATACAGAACTAAATGTTGCTTTGCTCTTGATATCAAGAAGAGAGTTGTAAATATAGGGTGGATCCATAACATTCTTGCTACTTTTATCGAATGTGTTTGTTTTAAGACTAAAAAGGAGCAGTTCATTCAAGCTCCATGCAAATTCCCCCAATCCCCAACATTAAAATGATTAGTCAGAACATAAAGGTCCTTTGTGATATCCCTCCATAAAAGAAGAGAAAAAAACTCGATTCTTGATTACGCTTAGATTTCTTACCCTCCACATCCAGTGATAGATGATAAAACCCATTAGGTGTTCCTTTCCACTTTTTCAAGTAACTGGTTCATCTGTTCCATTCTTAAGAAAAAATGCATAATTTCTACTAGAGGTAATACTAACCTCGATGATCATAGGCACATCAGATTGATCTCACGTGTCATCTTCAGAAACAATGGCCATGTGACCTTCCTTTTGAATGAGTCGTACAATCCAAGCTTTTCATGTCAAGAAAGGATTCTCTAGGTTCTCAATATTATCATGCCTTACATTTCCATATAGTTGTTCACAAGACAGAGCAGTGAGTCATTTGAAGACATCAACAACTTGAGAAATTAGATAAATATATGTGCCAAAAGAAATATAGATTATGAAGAACCTATAATGTTACCTTATAAACTTGCAACATATCACATAATGATAGTAATTGTATCCTTGTGAGAAGGAGTATCCCAATGAGAAAAAAAAAAGATATTTTGAAATTAATGTTTCCAAGCCAACAAAGAAGCATCCCAATAATTTCAAATGACTTTAGAAGTATCTATGATACTATTTACCTAATTGCTATGTGAATTTTTCTTACTATTTTTTCAATGGTTTCTCATCATGTAATCCCGTTTAACCATGGACCATAAATTGACAAAACCAACATGATCCACTACCACTATTGCCTCCATGAACTTTGTTGATGTACACCACAATAGTGGCTTCCCTACCTACCCAATACTTTGTGCTCCTCATCTCCTACTCCCAAACTACTATAGTCCACACATCCTCCCCACCCCAAGCTAGAAAATACATTTCCCTGACTTAAGATATTCAAGTATATGCTAACAGACCTTCAGTTTCTTATAGATGGTAATTCCTGATCAGTGCAACTCCTATTCTAGTTTTGTTGTTGCCTTTGGGCGTCGTTGAGACCCTCGAGTACTGACCCAAAATCACCCAAAATACAACCTGGTTAGTTGTAATTGTACCTTATACATTAGGATTTGAAATCTAACTAGTTAAATAAAAAAGAAGCCATATATAAAGACCATGACTTAGGTTTTCATATGGAAAGTCACAACTATGAGTGACTATAAATGCAGCTAATACTTAGATGTGTACCTTAGTCTTGCAAATGGTAATGATGTCCTTGTTTACCTTGATAACAACGATTGATACCAGTGGATAAAACCACCTATGGATGATATCTAGTGGATAAATCTACTCATCTGCCCAGATTCCCTGAAGAAAAATGCTACTAAGATCGAAATGTCCTGTAATATGTGATCAACAATGCCAAAAACATTGTTGTCCCGTCAGATCACTAGGTGAATGGAAAATTAATTCAAGATATACAACAACAATCACAATCCCTCCCATGCTATAGGTATCTAGAATTGAAGAGTGACTTTTTAGGTACCTATAGCAGTCATTATCTGGTTAACAGAATCAGAATCGAGGTAGCTAAAAATTCCATTTAAATGGTACTATGTTTTCTTCTTACTTGTGTCATTCTCCCAAACAATGATGTTGGAGTTGGCGGCTTATGTTGAGGAACTATACCAGAGGTACTTGTAGTTTATAAAATGTTATTGGAGTGAAGAAGAAAATCTGAAAATGCCCAGAAGTATACTGGGGGGTTCTAGAGTTAGTGTCTATAGTGAACTGCTAAGAAGAAAAGATATAGATCAAGGTT
Source organism: Alisma plantago-aquatica (assembly GCA_963693085.1). Lineage (NCBI taxonomy): Eukaryota > Viridiplantae > Streptophyta > Magnoliopsida > Alismatales > Alismataceae > Alisma > Alisma plantago-aquatica. The sequence goes on from OY856412.1 coordinate 67,191,184, forward strand.
TGGAATTTGTATCTTATGATCCCATTGCAGTGGAGTGAAAGTTCAAGGTGAAACATTTCAATACTTACGAGTTTGAAGATATAGACGAAGATAATGTCTTTATGAAACTTGTAATTGGGGCAGAGCTGCAAATTTGTTAAAAAGCTTGCTAAGTAGAATCTCCAGTATGTCTGTATTACATCCCTCCAATCAATTGCACATTTCCATGAAAGTTTCATAGGAAGTGACATATTTTATACTATACTTGCTCTTTTATTTTATTTTCCATGTATCATTTAACCATTATGCATAGGTAGAAAGAAAGAAAAAAGAACACATAACATACAATTAGAAACCTAGATGGATAGTTGAAAGGACGATTCATAAGTCATGTAGGTAGGAATTGAAGAGACACGTAAGAGCTCTTCATTATTCACTACTTCACATGATGTTTGTAGAAGCCTGGCAAGTTTGGAAAGCCAATACAATAGAATGATAGGTTTGGATTCATTAAGACTAAAAATGACTAATTCTATGAGTTGAAATTTGAGAGACTGGACCACAAGCTAGAGAGCAACCAAAGTCGAAGGCCTAAGTAATGCAGTTGCCTCCATCCATGGTAAGGACACCTTTATTTACATGAAATTAAATAAAATGAACTTCTTTCTTGAACTGTTTACTATAGTAGAACCAATTCCCAGTATGTAATCTCGTATAGCCAAGATTAGTGAATGGACCCACATTGGCACAATGGAGGTACATGCTCTAGAGATATTAATAGAGGGGGAGGGAGGGGTAAAGGGTGAAGGTGATGAGGGGGGTAGGAGGATGGGATGACCTATGGAGAGGGAGGCAGAAGGGGATAAGGTGATGAGGCATGGGAAAGATGCAAGTAGGGGTGAAAGACTAGGGAAAAGAGCAGGGATGAGAGTGAGTTCCCTAGGGCCCCACTTTGAGACCAAGTAAGTAGGAATATGTCTATTATATTAAATTAATATTTGGATTGGATGAAAAACATACAAGCCCCCACAAGTTTGAAGTATTATAAATGTAAGTTAGGGAAGAGGGTAAAATAGAGAACATGAGATACAAAATGATCGATGTTGCTAAATTTTGTAATAGATGAGTTACTGTAGAAAATAGAGGGTGTGTTCAAATTAGAGGGGCTTGATGGGGAATTTAATGATGGCCATGGGGTTTTAGGACTGAATTGAAAGCACCCAAAGAACTATGAATGACTACATTAGAGAAAATGAATTGGATGGCTAAAAATGTGCCTCAAGCATACAATTGCAAGCTCAACACCTGCACTAGAACAGTTGAAATGATCATCGATAAGGGAGACATGATTACATGCTTACTATGCTAAGCATTGTCGACAAACAGCTAGTTTCATGTGCAGGATAGCAAACCAAAAGTCTGAAATTTTGGTAGATAATAAAAGTCTCATACCTTCAATCATCCTTCAAATCAAATTTTACTATAGAAACAAGATTAGAAAGAGACTATTGTGATTAGAAGATTTCTATTACATATATAAACAATTGAATATGTTGTTGTAAGTTATATTTTACAGAAATGAATTTTTTTCTAGGTATTTCCTTTCTTGGGACATATATAGTATGTAGTTGAAACCTACATACCCCATTTGAAACAAAAGTAACACATTTTAGTAATTACCATGCTCTTATCAGTCTACACAACTAGTTTATCATGCTCTTATGATCCCAATTTAAGACTGGTGGTGTCTTGCTATCTTATGATCCCAATTTAAGACTACTACTGTGGCCATCCACTGAGAATGAAAATGAAAAAATCAAGGGCATATGGGAGAAGGCTGATATTATCAAAGTCAGTGATGCAGAACTCAAATTCCTCACTAGAAATGCCAGTGTGTAAGATGAGGTGGCCATGCAACTCTAGCAACTTATAAACACCATCTCAGGATCTCTTAATGGAAAGGTGGTGAGCGTAGAAAAACTAAAGCACAAATCTGAACAAACTAAACTTCAGCTTGCTAAAAGAAGAGATTAATTATCCATGTATGAGATCTATGTTAAAGAGTTGCTAAGTGTTCATACTGGTTGATGATATTAATTATCATAGTTGTTAGCATTCTAAGACTGACAGGTTGGATTACTACAAGATATAAAATCATTCTAGAAAATAGTTTGCATACCTAATATTTTTTAGTAGCAGCATAGATGATTGATAGTATAAACAAGCACATTCTTGCTTTGCTACATAATTAACACTAACTTCCTGGTTGTGAGAATGAATTCATGAGTTGTAGGACAACAAACAAAAAAAGCATTCAATTACAATAATTAACTCAAATAGTTCACAACGTAGATAAAATCTAGACAGGAAAATGAGAAGTACAGAGATAAGAATTCAATTACAACTGAATAGAGCAATGCTCAAACTAGAACTAAATGAAAAAGAAAATCCATCTAGGAACAGAATTTAAAGAAATTTAGCATGCTTAATCTACTTTCACCACATCATCCTCACAATGAATGTGACCCCTAGTGGTACACAATGATACCATTATAGTCCATACATTGATGACCAAAATCAACCTTCACAACATAATCGTGTGTTGCATTTTACAAGAAAACAGAGTCTAGGGAAGTAACCATAACTTTAGTACCATAGAAGATTGCTGAATAAATTACTCATTGCTACTAAACTAGCACAATGATAAATCATAGGTTATGAATTCAAATAAAAAATGGTAAAAGTTAATCATAGAACAGGAAGAAGAATAGAGAGGAAGACAAATCACAATATATTTGAAAAAAGTTTAAAAATCGCACAATCTTCACCACATATACATTTTTTATTTTATTAATCAATGAGGCTTGAGACTACGTAAGAACTAGATTTTTTAATATTAAAATATGAACAGATGATCTCCCCCTCTCTTCCCACTTCCATTTCATGCCATCCTTGTGCCCAATCACAACATGGTGAATCACGTAGGCCACACTTCATTGATTCTAGCCTAATTGCAATCCTCCATCCCCCCCATTGTCATCAATGGATGATACAAAATTTGTTGCCATATTGATTCATCCAGCAACTTCAAGGATTAATGAATTGCATCAGGAATGACTAAACATGAAAATTGTAGAGCAATATGTTTGAATTTATATTGGAAAGAGCATGATGAGAACATTTGTGGACCTAAAAAATTGGTGAAGGAAAGATTTAATGAGCTAATTTAATATCTTGCTAAAGTTGAACCGTTTAGTAAACAAACCTCAACTTCAGGAACTTCGTGATGCAAGAGTCAGTAAACAACCCTCAAATTCAGGATCTTGTGAACTTGGTGATGGCCTTGGTGCCCTCAAACACGTCATGCTTGGTAAGCTCCCCTGGAAGGACAAGACGGACATCAGTCTGAATCTCCCTACACGTGATGGTGGGCTTCTTGTTGTACCTGGCGAGCTTAGCCGACTCACCAGAAAGCTTCTCGAAGATGTCGTTGATGAAGGGGTTCATGATGCCCATGGCCTTGCTAGAGATACCAATGTTTGGGTGCACCTGCTTCAGAACCTTGAAAATGTAGATCGTGTAAGTCTTGACTCTCTTGGCCTTTTTCTTCTTCATGGAGCTTCTGAGCCTTGGGCTTCTTCTTGGCGAGGACCTTCTGAGCCTTCTTCTCCTCTGGCTTGTCGGTGGCGGGCTTCTTCTCCGCTGGCTTTGTAACATCCCTGACCTGGGTTACACTTTAACCCTACGTGTTTTGATTAAGAAAGATAATTATATGTTTAATCTTATCTTGTGAAAATTAAGTAGGGCTCATGAGAAACTTATGTTTCAATTTTGGTACTGTTGAAACAATGTTAAAAAAATGTTTGCTTATTTTGGACTAAAGTGCAAATTACCCAAGTTGAGGGGTTAGATTGCAAATGTTGCATGATAAGATGTTCCTTATGTGTTGAAGCATCATTAGAATGAAGATGATGCAAAGGTATGGCTTGTGGTGGCCTGAGCACCAAGGAAAAGCTGATAAAGCAATGTTTGTGCATTAAAACCTAGTTTTGTTGTAAAGTGCAATTTACCCAAAACCTAGGGTTCAATACGCAAATTATCACTTCAATAAGGTCCCTAATGTTTCTTGGCACCATGTAGAGCAAATAAAATGAGAGGGGCGTCTCATTTGAATTAAGTTGGAGGAGAGAGAATCTTGATATTAAAATAATCAAGATTTAATCCTAATTGAAACCCTAATTTGATTTAGGGCAAAAATAAATGTATTAATTAAAGGGCCTTCAACCAAAATTAAAATGGTTGGATTCTGATGTGCGTGGACATCCTTGAGACTTGCAAGGACCACGAAAATATCCAAGGGAATGGATAACTCACTCACAATTTTATAAGAAAAAGAAATATCCACTCACATATGGATATTAATATTATATGATTTAAGGTGCTTGATTTGCTTTTCTTTAAATCATGGATAATTGAGAGGAATAAGAGGCAAACAAGATATCCTCGTCCCTAAGGAAGTTAAGGGGGAAGAGGCGGCACCATTTTTGGGATTAAATGAATTTTTATAAGGCACTTTCTCTCTCCTTGAATTTCTTATAAAAAGACCCTTTACAAGCCAAATGAAAGGCTTTTTCGTTTGCACTTCTTCTCCTTGCTTGGAAACCGACCAAGGGAGCTAAGGAGGACCTGGAGGACGACCCCCAACATGTTGGTAAGGTTCTTGATCCATTTCACCTTGATTCCATGGTGAAAATCAAAAATAAATTATGGATTTCTTCTTATTTCGATCTCCTCTTCAACCCTAGCCAATCTTTTCAACCAAAAGCTTGAGGACGAGCTTAGGGGGAGTTGCAAAAGCTTCATCCACCATTGTTGGCGTGATCTTGGAGCTTTCGAGCTCAATTGGAGGCGGGTTTTATAACTTGAAACCCTAACTTTGTTATTGCATTCAATTCCCCATCAAATAATGATCATTTCTCTATTTACAACTATCGATTTGGTTGATTGATGCAATCTCCATGGAAATCACAACAGGTTTCGTGGGTCTAGAGCTTGATGATGATGACATCATCATAAGCACACACCTCCCAAAATATCTAGACCAAACGGTTTCAATCAAATGTCCAAACGGTTTGTGTTTTGGAAGCAAACGGTTTCAAAACCGTTTAGTAGCAAACGGTTTCACCAAACTGCATGAGACCAAACGGTTTCAGACCGTTTGGTGATGTTGACCAGGGTTGACCGTTTGGGGACTTGTTCATAATGATCTAGGTTAAAGACCCACCAATTATTATTGATTAAATCCAATCGGTTCATGAGTTGAAGGTCCATCAATCGCCTAAACCCTAATCGGGTTGAGTGATGTTTTCATAAGTGCTTGAGTTTGAAACTTGGGTTGATTGACCCAAACGGTTTCAAAACCATTTGGGAATCACCCAAATGGTATCAAGACCATTTGGAGGTCAACCAAGACCGTTTGGAGGTCTATGGTTGAGTATGGCTAAGTGTTTGAAGATCCAAAGATATAGTATCAACCCTAATCGACTAAGTGCTTATTTTGTAATTGAATAAGTTGATGGTTTGGTTTGATTGACCCAAACGGTTTTAAAACCATTTGGGGATCACCCAAACGGTCTCAAGACCATTTGGGGGTCACCCAAGACCGTTTGGAGGTCTAGGGTTAAGTTTGGTCAAGTGTTTGAAGGTCCAAAGATACCAAATTGAAATACAATTAAGTGCTGATTTGGTGACCAATCCTAGGATCCAAACCCTAATTGAATGACATGGTTGATGATGATATGATGAACAAACGGTCTCAAGACCGTTTGGAGGTCATCCAAATGATCCCAAGACCGTTTTGGGGTCACCCAAGACCGTTTGGAGGTCCAGGGTTGACTATGGTTAGGTGTTTAAAGATCTAAAGGTACTAAGTCGAAGTGCAATCAAATGTTGACTTATTGATCAATCCAATGCTCCAAACTTTGATTGATTGACTTGTATTTTGATGTTGACATGGGAAAACGGTCTCAAGACCATTTGGAGGTCATCCAAACGACCTCAAGACCGTTTGGGGTCAGGTCATGTCCAATTTGGATGATGGTCCAATAGTTTTAAAGCAACTAGAGTCGCATTGGTTAATGTTGAAGGATCATCGATTCCAAACCCTAATTCAGTTGATTCAAACCCTAATTGATGATCAATTGAGGGTTAATTGAGGATCAAATCAGTTGAAGGATGACCTAATTAACCCAATTGAAGTATGGTGATGGGTCAAATTGAAGATTGGTTACATGAATTCAATGATTGAAGGAATTAACATTGAGAACCCCAAATCGATTTGATAGGTTGAGACCATCTTTGGTCCATGCAGTTTTGAGGAGGTTTGGACCAAACGGTCTCAAGACCGTTTGAGTCCAAGCGGTCTCAAGACCGTTTGGGACCAAACGATCCCAAACCGGTTGAGCCCATGCGGTTTCAAAAGGTGCTTTAGCAAACGGTTTTAAGTACTTGCTTTAGCAAACGGTCTCAAGCACCACCTTTACCAAACGGTTTCAAACCGTTTGAACTTTGAATGACTAAGACCGTTTGGGGCTCAAGTAGTCAAAATTAATTGAGGACTCAATTGGTTAATCCACTTGGACACCTTTTGTAATTGAAGATTCAATCGGTCAATTCAATTGGATACCTTATGTAATGGAGGTCCAATGTAATCGAATCTCTTAAGAATTAAGATGATGAATGATCCATTGATCCAATGATGATTAGTAATGATAATCAATTAAGGTACAAAGGTTGAATCCCTAATAGTACCTAAGTGATTAGTGCCAATCAAGGGATAAACCCTAATTGCCTATAAGAACAATGACTTGGTACATTATGTTAATCATAATTGTATGTACTGATTGAAGGGTTGATGTAACCTAATCAAGTTGAGAGGATGATGGAAAGGAATTCATACATGAGTAGTGATCATGTGATGAATAGGGTATGATCCATAATAAAGAGATCATGAAACCCTAATCAAGAAGGTTGTTGAATAATGGAATGGTAACCAATACATTGATGGGGGAAATACCTAAAGTGATTGATTGTAGATACCCTTATAGCAAGTAATGCTTTAACCTGAGATGAGTCCATATCATTAAAGATAGTTGGACTATTCTTATGTGTGACCTATGCACTTCATGATAAGAGTGATAGGTTAGTGGATGAAAGGATTAAGATGGGAAATACCTTAATCCAAGATAAGTTGATAACTCAAGAAAGTTGGAAGTAATGAGGTAAGTGATACATCAAGATATGAAAGACTTCACAGTTAGCATCTCAAAGTTGATATACTTTGATGACTATGAAATCCTAATATGAGATGGGAAAACTTAACCCTAAATTGGGTAATGGGACATGAGAAATCATAATATCATATGAATAGTAAGCCCTAACCCTATTGAGGGAATAGAGGTGTTACTATTGTATTACATGAAGTAATATGTTATGTTGCCTAGTGAGAGGTGACAAGATGCTTTACGGGCCTTATGAGCCATGAGGATGGTTGTTGCCTAGTGAGAGGTAACAAAATATTTTAAAGGTTACCCAGGATTGATATAGATCAATACCTGGAATAAAATCACAGGATTGAGATAGTTCAATACATGGAATAGAGGCACATGATTAGCATAGTCTAATACCTAGAATGCACATGATTGGCTAACTCCCAATACCTGGAATAATAACACAAGATTCGCTAATTCCCAATACCTAGAATGCACATGATTGGCTAACTCCCAATACCTAGAATAATAACACAGGATTGGCTAATTCCCAATACCTGGAATGCACAGGATTGGCTAACTCCCAATACCTGCAATAATAACACAAGATTGGATAACTCCCAATACCTGGAATAATAACACAGGATTGGCTAACTCCCAATACCTGGAATAATAACACAGGATTGGCCAATTCCCAATACCTGGAATACACAGGATTGGCTAACTCCCAATACCTGGAATAATAACACAGGATTGGCTAAATCCCAAGACCTGGAATGCACAGGATTGGCTAACTCCAATACCTGGAATAATAACACAGGATTGGCTAACTCCCAAGACCTGGAATGCACAGGATTGGCTAACTCCTAATACCTGGAATAATAACACAGGATTGGCTAACTCCCAATACCTAGAATGCACATGATTGGCTAACTCCCAATACCTGGAATAATACCACAGGATTTGTAATAACCCAATACCTAGAATAGTTGCAAAAGATTGACATAGATCAATACCTAGAATAGTTATACAGGATTGACATAGAGCAATACATGGAATAGTTGTACAGGATTGACATAGTTCAATACTTGGGAATGGATACACATGAATAATATAAGTCTAATGCTTGTACTAGTTGTACAGGATTGGTGTAATCCAATGCCTGGAATATTTATATAGGATTGGTATAGACCAATGCATGAATAAGACATGATGATGCACACTCTCATGTCCAATATAACCAAAATATGTTTAGTTGATTGGCTAAGGCCAATAAGTTGAAACAAGAATGTCTCATGGGTGACATATCAAGATAATGAGTTTCACAAGAGAAGTCTGACATGATGGCATAATATGGAGGACAAATGATATACATGTTCTTCCTATTTCTTATTAAGAGAAAAGTTGATCTATTGTTCTATCATAGATAGTTACAATGCTTTAAGATGAGAATGCTTTAAATTGCATATCCTCTATCCAGTTTTATGTATATAACTACAATAATAATGTTTTGGCAGAGAGTTATATCTCCCGCTGGGACAATTTACAATTGTATCACCCCCGTGGGATCCAATGTTTTTAGGTGGACGCGGACAAAGAGGCAGGAAACCTTTAGCAGAGAAAGAACATCAGCAGTAGTATCAAGGACAACATTAATATCTCAGGTGGAGATACTGCATGTCTAGTCATATAGTTAGAAAGTCCTATGTGTCATCTTTGTACTCTCAGGTCCTTGGAGTCAGTAGTCAGTGTTTTTATTGAATCGATCTGAGATTTTGGCTTGATGCCTTGAGGTTTTATGTTGTCTGTATATAATGTTGAATAGGACAGTTGATGTTGCAATCCTCGAGAAGAGATAGTATAGGTTGTGTACTTGTGGAACAAAATGTAAATATTATACTTTGGTTCTTGATGAAAAAGATTTTCTATGTGTGTATCTCTTTGCAAAAAGTTTTAATTTTTAGTGATTTTCAGTAATCCGTTGCAAATGATTCGCTTCCTCTTAAGTAAATTTTGTTTTTATAAGTTGGATGCCACAATTTAATGGTATCAGAGATCTAGGTTCACTGAGTCTACAGAGACATAGGACTAAGGTATCGAGTCTGTTCTAAGTGTACCTCAGTATATCTTATAGTGTCTTCTACTTATGTAGAAGAAGATATATAACTTAAAGATGTCTGAAAGACGTGAAGAATACGTTGCTGAGAGCAATGTTGCTGCACCAGTGGGAGGTGCAAGGGATCAGGCAAGGGAGGAACCAGTGCCTGAAAATCCCCATGTTGATGAAGTCATGAGAGGAAACCCAGATATTCATAATCTTTTTGGGCAGCTCATGACCACACTAAGGTATATGGCAGATCGGATGCCAGCATCAACAGCCAGGGCACCAACTCCCAATGAGGGATATGGGCCTGGTAAGACCTTTGAACAACTATGTCATGTCGGAGCCATTGAATATGCTGGAACATCTGATCCAGCAGATGTTGATCTCTCGCTCACTGAGTTAGAAAAAGCCTTTAAGATCCTTAGTATCCCAGAGGCTGACAAAGTTAAACATATAGTGTACCTTTTGAAAGGTAGTGCTGGACACTGGTGGGCTATAGAAGAAATAAAAAGGAATGATGAAGAGGTTGGCTGGGAAGAATTTCGTCGAGAATTCATCAATAAGTATTTTCCAAAGACTTATTTAGATGAAAAGATCTCACAGTTTGAGAAAATACGACAAGGAGCCATGTCAATAAGTGAATATGAGGTTAAGTTCATGGAACTTTTATGATTTTGCCCCCGGATGGCTGCTATTGAGGAGGAAAAGATTCGACATTTTGAGAAAGGATTTAATGTTGAGATGTCCATTCTGGCATCTGCCCTAGAAAGTAGGGAGAGGTTTGCCACATTTTTGGAGTCTATACAGAGGATAGAAAGATCTAAAGAAACATGAGACAAACCTCAAAAGAAAGTCTACACAGTCAAAAGGACTAATGAGTAGTGGCAGCAGACAACTAAAATCTTCACCAGTTCAACCACAATATAGTGCACATATGCAGGGGTCATCAAGTTGGGGTCGAGCTTGTCATAAATGTGGACAGCTAGGACATTTTAGACAACAATGTCCAAGGAGAAACAGTGAAATGACCCAACAGTCAAGGCATAATCTGCGAAACCCACAAGGACCTCAGTCCAGTGGAGCATATGATAGAGGAAAAAAAAAGTATAATAGTTTAGTCCATCTACTTCTGGTAGTAAAGGACAAAGGCAATAACCAATAACAACTAAGTCCATGTTCTGGGTTAGATAAGATGCTAGTTATCTTGTAAAAGGTAGACTTGTCAAGATAGAACTTTCTATTTTGATTTACCTTCTATTTCCTACTATAAGAAAAGTAGTTTTTGTTTAGTTCATCTATATAATCCTTTAAGGATATGAAAAAGAGATAGTAGTATGAAATTTGTGTTCAGTTTAATATTCTTTTACATGTTTTGAAGTTTCTCTTTCTCCATCAAGAAAGGGAAGAAATGAAAAAGGAACTCAGAAGAAATCTGAGATATTAAATATACTAAATCTAAAGAGATGAAAAACTTAAAATAAAGTAAGTGCATACTACTTGATCTCAATACTTATATACCCTGGCCAGGTATACAACTATTGATGATAAAGTGAGTATGGAAACTCTTAGATTGTAATCTTTTTGATTGCCCCGGTCAAGCAGTCATTCTGATACAATCTAATGAGTATCATGAAATACGAAGCATGGAATGAATAAATGTGTCCTGTTTTAAGCATAAGAAAGAGAAATATGAGATAACCTCATATGAGCATGTTTGTATGAGGAATTAAAAGCATAATCTTCATAATATTAGAAGGAGGAATATGATCCCTTGTTTTCTTTTCTCTTAGGGACATGGCAATCAAGTGGATCATAGAACACTTGATGTGCATAATATAAAGATGTTTATGTGATGGATACTTAGAAAGGTACCCGTTTATCTTGGACTTTGGCTCCAAGATGAAGATATATATAACAAGTAATGTCCCAAGATGAAAGGAAGATAAATAAGTGATGTGTTTTTAATACATGTGATAGATACCAAGGTAAGAGATTCTGGTATCCAAGAAATAATAGATGGTTTATGTTGAATATGCGAAATGGTTAATTATGAAATCAAATTATTCATGTAAAATAATATGAACATCACATGTTAGGGGTTTATGTTTTACATAAACATAACAATTGAAGATATCTTTGAGATAAGTTCTTAATTGATAAGTAACCTTTCCTTATGATAAGAGAATGTACAACTAATGAGATAGTTAGTGCAGGAAATAAGGAAAGATAGTATGGTGTTATCAGGTGAGATGACACAATCAGGGTATGAAAAGACTTATAGTCTCAAGTGGATGACAGAATATAATGATGATCTTGAAAGAGAAATACTGAACCAACTAAGGAACATGGGAGTATGTGTTCCATGTGAACCATTCCATGATAAATTTGTGTGAAATAACTTTTTGTTGATCAAAACTCTATGGTGTCTCCATAATAATGAGGTGTTATGTGAGGACATGATGATATGATGCATGGATAATATCTGTTTCCCTTTATCTGGGATTTCGGGGACGAAATCCTTGTTAGGGGTTTATAATTTGTAACATCCCTGACCTGTGTTACACTTTAACCCTAGGTGTTTTGATTAAGAAATATTATATGTTTAATCTTATCTTGTGAAAAGTAATTAGGGCTCATGAGAAACTTATGTTTCAATTTTGGTCCTGTTGAAACAATGTTGAAGCAATGTTTGCTTATTTTGGACTAAAGTGCAAATTACCCAAGTTGAGGGGTTAGATTGCAAATGTTGCATTATAAGATGTTCCTTATGTTTTGAAGCATCATGAGAATGAAGATGATGCAAAGTTATGGCTTGTGGTATCCTGAGTACCAAGGAAAAGCTCATAAAACAATGTTTGTGCATTAAAACCTAGTTTTGGTGTAAAGTGCAATTTACCCAAAACCTAGGGTTCAATATGCAAATTACCACTTCAATAAGGTCCCTAATGTTTCTTGGCACCATGTAGAGAAAATAAAATGAGAGGGGCATCTCATTTGAATTAAGTTGGAGGAGAGAGAATCTTGATATTAAAATAATCAATATTTAATCCTAATTGAAACCCTAATTCGATTTAGGGCAAAAATAAATGTATTAATTAAAGGGCCTTCAACCAAAATTAAAATGGTTGGATTCTGATGTGCGTGGACATCCTTGAGTCTTGCAAGGACCACGAAAATATCCAAGGGAATGGATAACTCACTCACAATTTTATAAGAAAAAGAAATATCCACTCACATATGGATATTAATATTATATGATTTAAGGTGCTTGATTTGCTTTTCTTTAAATCATGGATAATTGAGAGGAATAAGAGGCAAACAAGATAGCCTCGTCCCTAAGGAAGTTAAGGGGGAAGAGGCGGCACCATTTTTGGGATTAAATGAATTTTTATAAGGCACTTTCTCTCTCCTTGAATTTCTTATAAAAAGACCATTTACAAGCCAAATGAAAGGCTTTTTCATTTGCACTTCTTCTCCTTGCTTGTAAACTGACCAAGGGAGCTAAGGAGGACCTGTAGGACGACCCCCAACCTGTTGGTAAGGTTCTTGATCCATTTCACCTTGATTCCATGGTGAAAATCGAAAACAAATTATGGATTTCTTCTTATTTCAATCTCCTCTTCAACCCTAGCCAATCTTTTCAACCAAAAGCTTGAGGACGAGCTTAGGGGGAGTTGCAAAAGCTTCATCCACCATTGTTGGCGTGAGCTTGGAGATTTGGATCTCAAATGGAGGTGGGTTTTATAACTTGAAACCCTAACTTTGTTATTGCATTCAATTCCCCATCAAATAATGATCATTTCTCTATTTACAATTATCGATTTGGTTGATTGATGCAATCTGCATGGAAATCACAGCAGGTTTCGTGGGTCTAGAGCTTGATGATGATGAAATCATCATAAGCACACACCTCCCAAAATATCTAGACCAAACGGTTTCAATCAAATGTCCAAACGGTTTGTGTTTTGGAAGCAAACGGTTTCAAAACTGTTTAGTAGCAAACGGTTTCACCAAACTGCATGAGACCAAACGGTTTTAGACCGTTTGGTGGTGTTGACCAGGGTTGACCATTTGGGGACTTTTTCATAATGATCTAGGTTAAAGACCCACCAATTATTATTGATTAAATCCAATTGGTTCATGAGTTGAAGGTCCACCAATCGCCTAAACCCTAATCGGGTTGAGTGTTGTTTTCATAAGTGCTTGAGTTTGAAACTTGGGTTGATTGACTTAAATGGTTTCAAAACCGTTTGGGAATCACCCAAATGGTCTCAAGACCGTTTGGAGGTCAACCAAGACCATTTGTAGGTCTATGGTTGAGTATGTCTAAGTGTTTGAAGATCTAAAGATATGGTATCAACCCTAATCGGCTAAGTGTTGATTTTGCAATTGAATAAGTTGATGGTTTGGGTTGATTGACCCAAACGGTTTCAAAACCATTTGGGGATCACCCAAACGGTATCAAGACCGTTTGGGGGTCACCAAAGACATTTTGGATGTCTAGGGTTAAGTTTGGTCAAGTGTTTGAAGGTCCAAAGATACCAAATTGAAATACAATTAAGTATTGATTTGGTGACCAATCCTAGGATCCAAACCCTAATTGAATGACATGGTTGATGATGATATGATGAACAAACGGTCTCAAGACCGTTTGGAGGTCATCCAAACGATCCCAAGACCGTTTGGGGGTCACCCAAGACCGTTTGGAGGTCCCGGGTTGACTATAATTAGGTGTTTAAAGATCTAAAGGTACTAAGTCGAAGTGCAATCAAATGTAGACTTATTGATCAATCCAATGCTCCAAACTTTGATTGATTGACTTGGATTTTGATGTTGACATGGGAAAACGGTCTCAAGACCATTTGGAGGTCATCCAAACGACCTCAAGACCGTTTGGGGTCAGGTCATGCCCAATTTGGATGATGGTCCAATAGTTTTAAAGCAACTAGATTCGCATTGGTTAATGTTGAAGGATCATCGATTCCAAACCCTAATTTAATTGATTCAAACCCTAATTGATGATCAATTGAGGGTTAATTGAGGATCAAATCAGTTGAAGGATGACCTAATTAACCCAATTGAGGTATGGTGATGGGTCCAATTGAAGATTGGTTACATGAATTCAATGATTGAAGGAATCAACATTGAGAACCCCAAATTGATTTGATAGGTTGAGACCATCTTTGGTCCATGCGGTTTTGAGGAGGTTTGGACCAAATGGTATCAAGACCGTTTGAGTCCAAGCGGTCTCAAGACTGTTTGGGACCAAACGATCCCAAACCAGTTGAGCCCATGCGGTTTCAAAAGGTGCTTTAGCAAACAGTTTTAAGTGCTTGCTTTAGCAAACGGTCTCAAGCACCACCTTTACCAAACGGCTTCAAACCGTTTGAACTTTGAATGACTAAGACCGTTTGGGGCTCAAGTAGTCAAAATTAATTGAGGACTCAATTGGTTAATCCACTTGGACACCTTTTGTAATTGAAGATTCAATTGGTCAATTCAATTGGATACCTTATGTAATGGAGGTCCAATGTAATCGAATATCTTGAGAATTAAGATGATGAATGATCCATTGATCCAATGATTATTAGTAATGATAATCAATTAAGGTACAAAGGTTGAATCCCTAATAGTACCTAAGTGATTAGTGCCAATCAAGGGATAAACCCTAATTGCCTATAAGAACAATAACTTGGTACATTATGTTAATCATAATTGTATGTACTTGATTGAAGGGTTGATGTAACCTAATCAAGTTGAGAGGATGATGGAAAGGAATTCATACATGAGTAGTGATCATGTGATGAATAGGGTATGATCCATAATAAAGAGATCATGAAACCCTAATCAAGAAGGTTGTTGAACCCCAATCCCTAATTTAGAGCAATATCAGATGTAACCCAAACCTAGGGTAATGCTGTGACTCTAAAACCAAGATAATAAAATGTGAATCCCTAATTGAGGTTGATTCCATGTGAATCCCTAATTGAGGTTGATTCAATGTGAATCCCTAATTGAGGTTGATTCCATGTGAATCCCTAATTGAGATTGATTCAATGTGAATCCCTAATTGAGGTTGATTCAATGTGAATCCCTAATTGAGGTTGATTCCATGTGAATCCCTAATTGAGGTTGATTCAATATGAAACCCTAATTGAGGTTGATTCCATGAGAACCCCTAATTGAGGGTGATGCTATGAGAAACTCTTGTTGGGATGAATAGTAAACCCTAATTTTAAGCAATAATATGTGAAAGCCTAATGAAGGGTAATGTTATATGAAATCCTCACCCTAATGAAGTATGATAGTATGTGAAACCCTAAACCCTATTAAAGAGTAATGATATGGGAAACCCTAATTCAAATAATGGAATGGTAACCAATACATTGATGGGGGAAATACCTAAAGTGATTGATTGTAGATACCCTTATAGAAAGTAATGCTTTAACCTGAGATGAGTCCATATCATTAAAGATAGTTGGACTATTCTTATGCATGACCTATGCACTTCATGATAAGAGTGATAGGTTAGTGGATCAAAGGATTAAGATGGGAAATACCTTAATCCAAGATAAGTTGATAACTCAAGAAAGTTGGAAGTAATGAGGTAAGTGATACATCAAGATATGAAAGACTTCACAGTTAGCATCTCAAAGTTGATATACTTTGATAACTATGAAATCCTAATATGAGATGGGAAAACTTAACCCTAAATTGGGTAATGGGACATGAGAAATCATAATATGATATGAATAGTAAGCCCTAACCCTATTGAGGGAATGAAGGTGTTACTATTGTATTACATGAAGTAATATGTTATGTTTCCTAGTGAGAGGTGACAAGATGCTTTATGGGCCTTATGAGCCATGAGGATGGTTGTTTCCTAGTGAGAGGTAACAAAATGTTTTAAAGGTTACCCAGGATTGATATAGATCAATACCTAGAATAAAATCACAGGATTGAGATAGTTAAATACTTGGAATAGAGGCACATGATTAGCATAGTCTAATACCTGGAATGCACATGATTGGATAACTCCCAATACTTGGAAGAATAACACAAGATTGGATAATTCCCAATACCTGGAATGCACAAGATTGGCTAACTCCCAATACCTAGAATAATAACAGAGGATTGGCTAATTCCCAATACCTGGAATGCACATGATTGGCTAACTCCCAATACCTGGAATAATAACACAGGATTGGCTAACTCCCAATACTTGGAATAATAACACAAGATTGGCTAACTCCCAATACCTAGAATAATAACACAGGATTGGCTAATTCCCAATACCTGGAAAACACAGGATTCTCCCAATACCTAGAATAATAACACAGGATTGGCTAACTCCCAAGACCTGGAATGCACAAGATTGGCTAACTCCCAATACCTGTAATAATAACATAAGATTGGCTAACTCTCAAGACATGGAATGCACAGGATTGGCTAACTCCCAATACATGGAATAATAACACATGATTGGCTAACTCCCAAGACCTAGAATGCACAAGATTGGCTAACTCCCAATACTTGGAATAATAACACAGGATTGGCTAACTCCCAATACCTGGAATGCACATGATTGGCTAACTCCCAATACCTGGAATAATACCATAGGATTGGTAATAACCCAATACCTAGAATAGTTGCACAGGATTGACATAGATCAATACCTGGAATAGTTATACATGATTGACATAGATCAATACCTGGAATAGTTGCATAGGATTGACATAGTTCGATACTTGGGAATGAATACACATGAATAATATAAGTCTAATTCTTGTACTAGTTGCACAGGATTGGTGTAATCCAATGCCTGGAATATTTATATAGGATTGGTATAGATCAATGCCTGAATAAGACATGATGATGCACACTCTCATGTCCAATATAACCAAAATATGTTTAGCTCATTGGCTAAGGCCAATAAGTTGAAACAAGAATGTCTCATGGGTGACATATCAAGATAATGAGTATCACAAGAGAAGTCTGACATGATGGTATAATATGGAGGATAAATGATATACATGTTCTTCCTATTTCTTATTAAGAAAAAAGTTGATCTATTGTTCTATCATAGATAGTTACAATATTTTAAGATGAGAATGCTTTAAATTGCATATCCTCTATCCAATTTTATGTATATAACTGCAATAATAATGTTTTGGCGGAGAGTTATATCTCCCGCTGGGACAATTTACAATTGTCTCACCCCCGTGGGATCCAATGTTTTTAGGTGGACACGGACAAAGAGGCAGAAAACCTTTAGCAGAGAAAGAACAGCAGCAGCAGTATCAAGGACAGTAGTAATATCTCAGGTGGAGATACTGCCTGTCTAGTCATATAGTTAGAAAGTCCTATGTGTCGTATATGTACTCTCAGGTCCTAGGAGTCAATGTTTTTATTGAATCGGTCTGAGATTTTGGCTTGATGCCTTGAGGTTTTATGTTGTATGTATATAATGTTGAATAGGACAGTTGATGTTGCAATCCTCGAGAAGAGATAGTATAGGTTGTGTACTTGTGGAACAAAATGTAAATATTATACTTTGGTTCTTAATGAAAAACATTTTCTATGTGTGGATCTCTTTGCAAAAAGTTTTAATTTTTAATGATTTTCAGTAATCCGTTGCAAATGATTCGCTTCCGCTTAAGTAAATTTTGTTTTTATAAGTTGGATTCCACAAGCTTCTTCTCGGCCTTCGGTGCCATCGGTAGCGGGTGTGTTGGAGAGGTGTATGAAAGGAATAGACTAGAGAAATTGGACGTGTAGAGCATCATTTGTGAATTCGGAGATCGAGATGGAACCGATCGTTGATTAACAAAGAAGGCTTGGTATGATCAAGAAGAGAAGAGGTGATGTGAAGAGAGGGATATTAGATTGGGGGTTGCGGGGGAGGAGAAGAGAGTATGAGAGAGATCTCTTGCAATTGGTAGGGTCAGAAGAATTGAGGTGGGCTGGGTGCCGCGCGTGAAACTGCGCTAATAGGTGGGGGGAGTGGTGCGCTAAAATTTAAAATTTCCAATGGTTTGGTTATTTGAGAGAGGGTAACAGAAGATGAGTTGGAAAAGATATTATTTGTAGTCATTTAAATATGTAGCTAATTTTGTAGTTATTACAATTTACTATAATTGTTTTACTTACACTTTTATGATTTGTATAGAAAAGTATTTTTTAACTACAAATACAACATATATAGTTAGAGAAATTGTAGCTAAATCACCCTTTTTTGTAGTGAATTCTCATCAATGTAGATGCACACTTTGTCTTAGACAGTGTCTGCGCAACTCCTAGTCACATTGGGACTCATCTGACTGCTCCTCCAAAGATAGCTGACTCAGACAGCTTCTACAACAACTTCTCTGATATCACCATGAACTGTGAGTTGATGTTTCTCTCCTAGCAGTAGCCAAATGACTCATGCCTCTAGAGTAGTCAACACAGACCAACTAGAACTCAAAATAGAAATGACAAATTGGTTTAAATCAATGCGTCCATCCCCAAAAATATTGCCAAATTTTATGTGTGTCATTTGCACACCAAATCACTAGGAGGGAAAGTACGAGAGTATAGCCTTTACAATTATAAAAAAATTAGCAAAAAGATGATTTATATGAGTATAGAAGGCATCAAACCCAAGATATGACAATTTAAGCATTGACTCAAACCAGTTGTAATGAATAGAAAGTAAATTCAGTTGCGAGTGAGTTTGATTAAAATTGAAATGGAATTGAAAGTTGCAGAAATAAAACAAATTAATCAAATGATAAAAGTACTAGGGTCTGGGGAGTCACCACAAAAAAACATGCTTTTACTCAAAAAATCAACTCTTAATTTTTATCAAACATGACCATGTGGACTTTTGTCCTTTTAGAGCACCTATCTCATAAGAGTTGAACTTCTCACAAACCCATTAATCCATACATTGTGGATCCTTGTCCAACCATCCAATAAATCCATGTTTGATATCTCATTGAGGAACATGGAAATTCCATTCCAATGTTTGAATTCATGGGTTAGATGATTAAATTGTCATAATCTATAACGAACAAGTCAACTGGGTGGAAGGATCATAAACTCCATCGCCAGATGTCATCAGGAGATCATGGTTTCATTTTTGTAAGGGTCTGAGATCGTGACACCCCCACACGAATATAGTCATTCTACTATAAAATAAGTAAGATATCAGATGGGTAAAAAGATGATAATCATGATTAGGGGATTATGGATTCATTCATGTGGGGATCCAAGATCTCATCACTCCACAAGAGTATATCAATCTAACCAACAATCAAAGTAAAATAGATGTAAAATATTATTTTACTAAACATTGGAGTCAATTATATCGAATAAGAATAGGCTATGGGGCTAGTCCCCATGCCCCTAATAGAGAACTACTCAAGTATGATAGAAAAAGAGAACAAGAACAAGCCGAGAGGAGGTTATCTAACACTCCTCCTCAAGGTGGAGCATGGGAGAATCCCAAGTCAGCTTGCAAACAAACATACACACTAAAAAGAATAAAAAGTTAACCAAGCCCATACAAGAATTTCTCCCCCTCAATGTTACGATAATTTACTCAAGCAATCAAATACTCAAAGACCCCCCTCAAGTAGAGAATCCAAAACAACAAATATCTATACATGCATAGGGCCTTCTTGAACATCATAATGGCAACTAGTGCAAAAGAAAGAATAGCGAATAGGTACCAAGATCTTCATCACATTCGTCTTCGTAGTAGTTAGAGAGTGTTGGATCACAAGTCCTAGAGCTAGGTCACAAGAAGCAGCAGTAGCCAATGTGCAACAAAGTAGGGGTGAACCAGAGAGTGTTGAATCACATTAATAGAAAGTCAACATGCACACAAAGCATGGACAAGTAGAGAGTCAACGTGCACAAAGCATGGACAAGCAAGAGAGTATTGGCACACAAAAGTAAAACTCAATGACATAGGCGAATAGAAGACCAGTGTGAAAGTAGAAAATAATTAAATAACTTCAATATACAATGTAGATAAAGCTCCATGTAAAGTCAGCAACAAAAAGTCTTCACCGTCTTCCCTCTTCATAAATTATCCATCACAGTAGTAGACGTCAAAATCCAGAGAGTGCTAGTTCACAATAGAAAGTCAAAGAGAATATAGAGCACATACAACATATAGTAAAAAAGCAAAAAGCAAAAAGCAACAAGTAAAATGTGTTCATCATAGAACAAGTAGCAATAATATCATCCTAGTATGTAACGTCATAGCAACAATCGAGGTAGATGATGAATAAGCAATAATAGCAGCAAAATGATCCACATAGCAGAAACAAAGCAACAAACTTGCATGAATAGTTCACATAAGAATAGAAGGATCCACATAGAAGCAAAAGGAACACCACATAGTAGCAGAAGGATCCATATATCAGCAGTAAAAAATAGGCATGAAGATCCATATAGCAACATTACTAAATTCTTCTTTATTTCTCTCTACATCTCTACTCCATCTCATCTATTCCCTCTACTCTTCATCCTTTATTCTCCTCCTCATGCCAACCACGAAAAGAGTCAAGAGAGCAGTTAGAGTGGAGAGTAAAAAACAACGGTAGAGGAGGGTTGTGTAAGAAAATATGTGGAGGCGGTAACTGATAATGTGAGTCAATATGTATCATGACCTGATACAAATATCTGGATAGAAAATTAAATGGATCTTTTTACGGCCCCATTTTTTTAGATTAGGTCAAAAAATAATATGGGGGTAGGACAAGTATTGAGGAGTAGGCAAAAAAGGTATGTAGGGTTGGAGACAGTGAGGTATAAAAATAAAAAATGCTAAAAAATAGATAATTGTTGCTAGTTAGGATAAATATGGGACACACCACTTATAGATACCTCCGCTATATAATAGAATCATTGTAGCACACCAAGATGTAGCAATAGAAAGCAGCAAACATGTCGTGTTGTTGAAGAGACATGCCATGTTGCAAATTGTTGGATGGATCGACAGCAGTCAGTGCCAGAAGAAGTAGGCGATACACCATTTTGATGAAGAGACACACCATTCTAGTTGACACTGTAAGTAGCAGAAGCAGGTGCCACGTCATGTCGATGAAGAGACACACATTGTTTGACACACAATAGCAACAGTTAGTGCTGACAAAAAGTAGGCAACACATCGTGTGGTAGAGTGACACACCATGTCAGTTGATAGAATCTCGGGGCAGAGTGCAAGGCAACGTGTTGTGTCTTTACGCGACATGCCCTGTCATAGTGTAGGCAACATGTTGTGTCAAAAAGTGACATGTCGTGTTGTCACAAGCATACTTTACGAATGAAGCAGACACCTCCCGCACACCATATCTCAAAGTGACAAGACGTGTTGGTGGCCAACATCTACAGAAAAACCCCAAAGACAACAACAAAAGAAGGGGAAATCCTTCCGGATCTCCACCATTGCAATATAGGGAAGGTATGTCCCCAATATCAGCAAAAAGGAGAGATCTTTATCCAAGAGTTTAGATAAAATCTCAAAGGTGGTGGCATGAAATAGATCAGTGGCAAAGTAGATAATGGTAGTGTAGATCTGTGATGATGGTGGTGAATAGGATAGAGGTGGGTTCATTAGCAAACATGATTGACAGAGGCATGGTGCCCCTTGTACATCTAGATACCAACAACTTCATAGGATGATTTTTGTTGATGAAGACGGAGATGACTCATGGAGACACTCCTAAAAGATGCAGGGGTACATCATCCCCACGGATAGCCAAGCAGCGCCTAACGACGAGGATTTCTCTCCTTTTCACTCTCTCTCTCAGGGTAAGGGGAAGCACAAGACTGGGTGCTCTGATAACATGTAGAAAAGGATATGAGTGGGGAAGATCTCCTTGTATGTAGTGTTTTTTCTTATTGATAGGAGGCAACCATCCTTTCATATAAATAGGATAAGAGGGGAGCATACAGACACAATAATTATACTAATAAATGGATTGTAAGTAACCTAATTCACTATCAAATGCTCAATTAAACCCTAAATCGAGGTAATGGAATGGGAAAAAGGACGTTGAAGGTATTTTTTTACACTTGAAATCCAATAATAAGGAAATGAAACTTGAATAATAAACTGATTAGGATTTGAGGCTAGATATGAGTTATACACAAGATTTACATTATGTTGAAGATAGGCTGTGGATTGGAAATATATAATGTTTTTGGCATATTCCATGACAAAAATTGTAGATTTATCATTTTACTTAAACCCCAATACAATTAAAAAAGTTACACAACTAGTTTGTTTAAGATAAATTATCCTAATTGAACACTCCCTTTAGTCCCCTTATCTACCCCAATTTGGACACAAGGAAGGTGAATCTTATGTTTTTGTGCTCATTTGGGATACACAACATATCATGTTGTAGATCCTTGTAGATTCTTTAAGAACACTAGCAATTTGACCTCTTCATGTTCTCTTCTTATCAATGCTTAATCTTTGGAACACCACCCCTTCGATAGGATTAAGAATATAGCGAGTAAGTTCTTTGTAAAGATGGGCCCCAAGAGAGGGGGAAATCCTTACTCAATCAAATAAGAGTCATCATCCACTTATCAAACACACACCAATTTTCCACAATAGATGAAAAACTACCATTTAGTCTTTCAAATATGGATGTCTAAAGACCAAAGTATAGTTGTTAGAGAGTTTATTTACCTAAGTAGTTTAGTCTATTTACTTAAGTGGTTTAGTCTATCTACTTAAGTTGCTTTAGTCTATTTGTAATATGGGCCCAATTGTGTATTGGCCCATTGGGGTTTGTTTTGAGTTCGAGTTTAATTAACTATCATTAATTGGCAAAAGACAATATATATATATATATACATATATATATGTATATATGTATATATGTATATATATATATATATATATATATATATATATATATATATATATATATATATATATATATATATAGACACACACACACAATTTGCTAGAGTCATCCACAAGATATATCAAGGAATGCATCTTCACCACATCATTCTTCTTCTGATACTCATCTTGATATTACTTTAATTTCTTTAACAAAAACAAAGCAAAAAGGCCGAAGAAAATCTTCCTTGAAGCCTCCCTCACTCCCATTGCCCCTCTTTGTTGCATTACTAGGTGCAAGGAAAGATCTAATATACAAATGTAATTTAGTGGTGGGGTAATGTCACTCAACACTATGATTATACAAAACTAGATTTCCGATACTAGGCCACAAACGAATGATGGGCTCTTCCTTCTTGTGATTACATGAACATTGCTTCCTTTTTTCTCGCCATACCTCCTCAATGCGACCTCCTAACAATTCGAGCATATTGGTAGCATGGTTGACTATTGTGAGACAATGATCGTTAAGCTTGCAAAGGTAAAATTCCAACGTTGATGAAGAATCTATCTATCAAATGGGAGGAAAATGAGAGAGGGGAAGGTAGCACAAACCCTAACACTAGATTAGTACTGAAAAAAAATTATGCCTAAATGGAGCACAAATCAGTTTGACGTGGATTTCATCTGCAACTTTCCCGTTAGGCCTACGTTGAACCATACGCCGGTAGTCTCACAATACTCACATAATGAAATGTGTGCTCTAATTCTGATCCGAGATGGAATTCCAACCAAAATAAATTTTGGTATTCTAAACCCCTCCAAAAAAAAAAGGGTGGCACTTTTGTCGCGTGCCGTACCCTTTTCAGCTGGTCCACCAGTCACCACCTAGCCCATAGTGGGGCGACCAAGGAAACCGACCCCGAAACAAGGACGAGCACGCCCATTGGCTATCTCAGTTCTTCCTCCACCCGAGAAGCCGCTATCGACGAAACCGACACATTCTCGATCAGGCCCGTCGAGGCTCGAACCGACGGCTCCTGGACCACGCCCGTGGAGCTTTCCGAGGATGAGGGGTCACGTGTCGTTGCCGAAGCCGTTCGTTGGTTCTTGGCCCTTAGGACTGGCTGGCACCGGTGGAGAGGAGGGGAAAGGGTGGGCGTGGATGCATGCACGCATTCCCGCTTCAAAATCCCACTCTATCGGCATATTCTATCCGTTTCGGTTATAGAATCGGGGGAACAGCTCGAGGCTCACGGTCGAGCTCCAGCTTCAGCTCTAGCTGCAGTTCCCCCTCCTCCCGCTTTTGTCTCGCTTGCTGCTGATGCGCAGGTAGACGTGGGGCTCGCCAGAGGCCGGTGCTTCCCTAGCTGCCGCGAGACTCCAGCTGGTTTGCTTGAGCTGCGCAGCTAGCTCCGCTCAGATGGCGGCTGGAGCTGTGGTGTCGGGGAGGATTTACGGGTCTCTACTAGCATCTGGTGCGCCTCTTTGCTGTCCGAATGCCCGTTCTCCGTTTCCTCCGTCCTTCAATTCATTATAGTTTGGTTTTGTCTTTGGGGACTGATTGAGCCCGCACTGTTGGGCGAAATCTATCCCGTTTCTTACCTGGTTCTTCTGGCCAAGTTTCTCCCATAGTTTCTTGATGCTAAACTGGCATACAGTGACCTCTGCAGCACGTCTCTGTTTCGGCAGTACTGTAGTCTATTCAGCGTCCCGACTACTGGTCCGATAATTGAATTGCTTCTAGATGCCCTTTCGGACCATTAAACTTTTGCATTATGTTGAGAAATCCTCTTGTTATAGTCGTTTCCATGACCCAGGCCTTCCCAGGTCTTCTTGACTTGCTATATTCACAGTTAATTTGTCTTATCCTCTACATATGATAAATCCTTTAATGTGAATAATGGAGCTTGCTTATGTTTCCCATTGCTGTTTGTTGAATAACATAAACCATTGAATAGTAGTGAGCTTAATTCATATCTATCATTCACTTCTCTATTTGTTCATGTTGGTGGGTTTATGCATTTGTGGCCAGATATTGAGTGGACAAAGGGAACTGCTTTTTTCAGGTAAAGCATGTCAAGCTGAACGGTCGAGGGCACGTGACAGGAGATCACATCTAGCAATCTCCGACGAGAGGCTCACACGATCCAGAGCCTTTGCAAGCACTATGCAGAGGCTTAAAGGGTGTTCTTCACTAGCCAGCACACAAATGCGCCTCCGGATGCTCCCGAATGGGAAGACCATCCACGGGCTCCCGGGGCTGGCTTTTGGAAGAAGAGTTTCAGTGATGTCAGAGTGCTACCACTCGCCCCAAGTCTCAGAGAAGTGCTCCTTGAGTCAGCTGGGTGGCTTTGGCATATCTAATGACAATAAGAAAGGAAGCAAGCACCGGTCCATAACCACAACACGCATCAATTTCCAACCACAGGGGGATGCATTTGCTTCTCCGGAGGTACCAAGTGATGCTATAATACTAGAAGGAGATGTTCAAAAGCTTTCAAATTGGTGGGAAAATTTCCCTAAGAGATGGACGGTTGTTGTCCTATGCTTCTTTGCCTTCTTGTTATGTAACATGGATCGTGTAAGTTGCTTTTCGTTTGAACTATTCCACCTCCTACCTATTTGTCTGGTATTATTGGCAGGTTAAGCTTCGCGACAACCTCTTTTTGACAAAGGCTGTGTATGTTTGGCAATGCAGGTAAACATGAGCATTGCTATTCTTCCAATGTCTCAGGAGTTCAACTGGAGCCCTCAAACAGTTGGTTTGATTCAATCATCCTTCTTTTGGGGCTATTTGCTCACTCAGGTTCCTGCACTTTCCTCAATCTCTTCAACAAGGTTCTCTAAGCATTACAAAGTAGCAAAATCAATATCACCCCCACAAACTGAAAACCTAACTAGTTGTCTTTAAGTTGTTGATATTGCCTTAAACAAAGAGATGTAAACCAATTATAACTAAACATTGTATCAAAAACTATGTAATTTGAAACAAGCATGAGATGAAAAATAAATTTGGCGTATAATGTACTTACAATGAAAGAGAGGGGAAGAATGAGTGATCACCATGCTTGGGTTTGCCTACCAGATCGATTACCATAGAAACAAAAATGTCACATATAAGCTTGTCAAGGAGGACCATCTCATACCAATTATATATTGACAAGCAGCACGAGCTCAAGTCAACAACCAATGATGACAATGAATGTGACGCTACAAACAATCTTTCTCCATGAAATACAATTTTGCAATTTAATGTTGGAGAGAAAAACACTAGATACAAGGGCGTCAAACTTTTCTTTTCTATGTATGATGACCGATGACATGTCACGACTTGAGCGAATCAGTCATAAAACAAATTAGCGTTGGGAAAGTGAGGTGTAGAGGCATATTCTCGTTCAAATCTCCATTCTCCAAATCTCCAAAAAGACGAATGACTACCTATAACGAGATATTGTGGCATCAAGTTGTCGAAGATAGTGGATCCAATACTAGCAAACAAACAACTTTATAGAGATTTTCTTGTATTTCTTGTTAGCATTAGTACCGTTTATTTATACAAGTTAGGTTTAATAGTTAAATCTGATACAATGTGAGACTAACTAGAAAGTAAAGACTGATAAAGTGCAAATTTATTATATTGATGTACTATTATTTCAATACCCCCTCAACTCGGAGCATAGATGCCAATCATTCCTCGCTTGTCACACAAATCTTAGTTATGTATCCCGTTAAGCGCTCTGTTGAAAATATCAACAGTCTGATCAATAAAATACACAAAGGGAGTCATGATCTTGTTGCTCACTGAAAACCTCTAGAGGGGGGGTGAATAGAGTTTTATAGAGATTTTAAAATAATTTAAACTCAAGCAACCACAAAGAAAGATTGGACAAAAAGACACAAGGGTTTAGAGTGGTTCCTAGCCTTAGCAAATACTAAGGTAGTCAGTCCACTACCCGGTTGCTTACCCAACCGGGATTTGAAAAGAAATTATTTTATTACCTCGCAAGGATTTTACATAAAATACATTTCTTTTCCCTAAACCCTTCAAGCAGCCTTCACCTAGAAGTAATCGCCCAACTCGAAGCAGCCTTCCCTTGAAGTAGATGCACCAACACCCGTTGCACCAGCCTTCTGAAGTAGCTTCCCGTGCGATAGCCTTCTTGAAGTAGCTTGAAGTCCCCTTCTCCACCTGAGAAGTCCACCCTCTCCAATCCGCAGCCTCCAACCCTAGGAGTAGCAAGGAGAGTACAGGGAATAAATAGGAACAAGAAAGAAATACAGAAATTACAATACCGTTGTAAGCACAAGGCTTGATTTTCCTATATCAAGCGTTTGGATCTCCCAACCAAGATATATAGCAATGTGATTATTATGTGTAGGAGATCCTAGTCTATAGGACACGAAATGGTAGCAATATGAATGTGTAACAAGTGTGGGAATTGCACTATTGCTCTAAACAGATTGCCAATGTAGTGTATGCTCAAAGATTGCACAATTGAGTATGTGAGTGTATCCTAGTGTCCTATGGCTTGTCCTATTTATAGGAATGGCCTAAGTATGCTTAAGGACGTTCTAGACAACTTCTAGGGGGTTCCTAGTGCTTAACTAGCCGTTAGGAATAAGTTAGGCGCATTAGCAACGGCTAGTTAATTAATTCTGCAGTTGCTGTCAGAGACCATCTCGGTCGAGGACTTGTCGACCGAGATGCCCGGTCGGTCGAGGATTTTTCGACCGACAGGCTCTCTGGATTAACGTTTATTTGCAACTGTCAACTGCTGTGTCTAACGACTACTTTTGGTCAATCTCAGTCGAGAAGTTTGTCGACCGAGAGTGTCTCGGTCGAGGAGTGTGGTCGACCGAGATTGACTCTGTTTTCAATCTTTCAATTAAGATACTAAGTGAGTGCATGAGTGTGCATTATGTGATCCTATTAGAAGGAGATGTCCTAACTAAGTGTAGTGTTTAGCTAGGGAGATCTAACGCTTGATTTACATGAAGTCTAAGTACTTGTACATTATATATTTGTACAAGTTTACATATGATTACATTGCATGACATTTATAAATATTCAAGCGTAAGGATTCCCTAGAACTTTGTCATCACCTTGTTCCTGCACACTTAAGTAGCTCGTTAGATTAATAAGAATGAAATGTTTGTCATCATCGAAACAAAGGGATTTATCATAATATCCAATTTATCCAACACTCACAACATAAAGTGGAAATCAACTTCAGTGTGTTCAGTGTGCTCATGAAAAACATAATTACTTGCAATGAACATGACATCTCGATCTTCACTGTACATAGGAATATGAAAAGCGACCATATAGCCAAAGTTTTATATGTAAGGTATAGAAAACTGGATATGATGGGGAAGATCCCCTTACATGTAGGTTTTCTATATTGCTTGATAGAAAGGAGGCAACCACCCTTTCCTATAAATAGGAGAAGGGGGAAGCATACAGACACTTAGACAATTGGGCCCATATTACAATTAGACTAAAGACAACTTAAGTAAAAGACTAAAACACAAGTAAATAGACACTCTAACATAAGGATTTAATCCACAATATTTCACAATTACAAGCAGTCTGAGCCATGGATCTATATTTTGCTTTAGCACTAGATCTGGTAACAACATTTTTCTTCTTTATCCACCAAGTAACTAAACTTCCACCAATAAACGTATAATATCCAGTCTTGGATCGTCTATAAGAATGAAAACCAACTTAATTAAGCATATGAGAACCGTTCACCAAGTGATTGTTTATCCTGTTAAAAAGACCTTGACTGGGAGAATTTTTAAGATAGCAGAGAACACAATAAGCAACATCAAGATGACATTGCCGAAGATTGTCCATAAATTAACTACACGCTCCTACGACCGTACCACAAAAAGAATATCAAGACGAGTGATGGTCAAATATAGAAGTTTCCCAACCAATCATTTCTAGTAGAGTTTGTCATCCAATAACTTTGAAGTAGAATGCATATCATTGGTTTGCTTCATAGGTGAAATAGAATCGCTACAACCACGGATACCAGTTTCCTCCAGAGGATCCAAGGTGTATTTCCATTGAGATAGTAACAACCTATTTTTATTATAGGGCCATAGGCAACCTCTATAGTCTATATTAAGGAAGTACCTGAATTTTCCTAGATCCTTAATGACAAAGTGATGCAAGAGATGTTCCTTAGTGTTAAGAATCCCACTAGTATCACTTCCAGAAAGAATAGTATTATCTATATAGACAATTCATATGACAATTCGTGTAGAAGATTTCTTGGTAAAAACAAAACGATCATAGTGAGATCTGTTAAAACCAAACTTTTTCATTTTTTAAACATAAACCAAACTTTTTCATAGTTCGTAATAATTTAGCAAACAATGCATGTGGTTTGTTTGAGTCTACGATGGCTTTCTGTAGCGTGCAAACTTTCTCGTACTCCCCTCAACTTGCCAACCGGGAGGCTGCTTCATCTAGATTGTTTCTTGCAGACCCGCATATGGAAATGCATTTTTGACATCAAGTTGGTGAAGAGACCACCCTTGACTGAAAAAA
The DNA here is from genome assembly GCA_963693085.1 of Alisma plantago-aquatica. Taxonomy (NCBI): domain Eukaryota; kingdom Viridiplantae; phylum Streptophyta; class Magnoliopsida; order Alismatales; family Alismataceae; genus Alisma; species Alisma plantago-aquatica. The sequence goes on from OY856412.1 coordinate 67,220,955, forward strand.
CCACAAATTGTAAAATACACACATAAGTTTAGCTAGAAGTAGGGGAAAAAGTCTCAAACTCCTGACTCTTGGGCATGCTCCTTGGCGACTGGCCTGACTTTCAATCTCCCAATAGAACCTCCACGAAGACGGTTAACTTTGAACGCTCGACAAAATCTAACTCACCTTGCATCAGGAGGGAATCTCATAAAATACCAAGTGTTTCATGACCTTAATACTTGCATTTCTCTAACATGTCGAGGTATTTTAACGGAGGAGAGAGTTGTAGTAAGTGAATCATCGATAAACCGATATGAGCTAGAGTAACAATAGTAGAAATGCAATCGCAAGTCTGCATGAAGAGCGACCCTATTTGCGTAAGGAGATAGGAACATCTAGGTCATTTTGTGTAACATCATCATATGAAGGCACTGTAGCATCTTCAACAACAAGAATATTATTAACTTATTAGTATCGCTTGTAGGTGCATTCTCGATAGTAGTAGTAACATCAACAATTTTAGTATCAAGTTTATGAACTCCTCAAGAGCCGAAGGGGGATCTGCTGATGTGGGTGATCCAAGAGAAGGTGATAATTTAGTGGTTTGCATTTTTGATGTTTGTGATATACCCGTAGGGAAGGAGGAGAATTATTGGACCTAATGGTAAAACTCACAGATTGAGGTATTGGCACATCAGTTTCTGTGGACGAGACCTTTCTACCAAGCAATGAAGAGAATGGTGTTTCCTAAAAAATGTAACATCCGCATTGACACATATACGTTTTGCAATAGGAGCCATGCATTTATATCTCTTTTGAATGCCAGAATAGCCAAGAAAACAACAACGTATAGCTCGTGTTGCAAGTTTGTCAAGGTTAATTTGATGGTTGTGTACAAAAGATAAAACACTAAAAACCGTAGGTGGTAAAGTGAGGGTAGCTTCATGTAGATGTAAGAGGTTGTAGCGAATGGCGATATTCAAACAGAAGAGGGTTTTTGATCTATAAGGTAATTGGCGCTATATACAGAATCATGCCAATGATTTTTCAGAGCCTTTATTTTATAAGTACGAGCAACATCGAGAGGATGAATATTTCTATGCTCTACAACTTCAACACCATTTTGTTGTAAGTGTATGCACAAAGGTTTAATGTAGGATCCCTTTAGAGATGCAAATACTCTGGAAAGCTTGTTGCATGTACTTAGGTGCATTGTCAGTTTGTCATTGTGAATAATTTTAGGAGTAATAGATAAAGGATTGCAAACTTCAGTAAATAAAATTTTGAGAACATATAATTTAGAAATTTCTTCATGAGGTAAATTCAGGTCACACATGATCGATCATCAATAAGAGACAAAATATGCTACTTCAGTACAAGTAGGTACACGACACAAGCTTCTAACATTTGAGTGTATTGCGCACTTGCCAGCCAGCTCAGCTGGTCAAGCCTGCTGCTTGTGAAGCGCAGGTTGCGGGATCGAATCTCAGCGAATCCCGTGGGGGCACTACAGTCCAAAAATCTGAAACTATGAGTAACAAGACGGTTAGGAAACTTTGCTGGATGGTGCTTTCCAAGCTGACATGACTTACACTAAAACAAAGTGGAACTATCAGGCTTGTGAATAAGAGAAGAAAGAGGCACGCTTGGTTCAACAAAATAATTTGGAACTGTCTATAGTTGGAAAAAAAACTCCTCAACTTGGTTGTTGATGAATGACCTACAGGAAAATGCCATTGATATAAGGAGGTGGAAGGTTGAACCAAAAGAGTTGAGGAAAAAATAGATATATACAAATAATACAAACCGTCACCAACTTCATGTCCCCCATCAATTGTCTTCCTCGTCATTAGGTTCTGCATAGAAACAAATAAGGAAAATTGCCATGTTGCAATTCAAGAATTTTAAAGCTTGCTAACAAATTTGAAATTCAGTGGAAACTTAGGTACAAACAGAATAGAGCGAAAAAAAGTAACAGGAGTGTTCACATCGCCCTCTTCAGGTACAACAGAGGAAGATCCATCAACCACTCGAAGAGGCGGATAAGAAGTAGAAGTTAAGAAAACAGTTCCTAACTACCAGTCATGTGAGTAGTTGCTCCAGAATCAGGACTCCGTTGATTGGAACAAGTATTATGAAAACAGTTTGTATTACCAGAAGTTTGTGCATTATAGTCTTGGGCAATATTGGTTGTCAGATTCTTTAATAGATGTCCCAAAAATTGGCCATGTTGTGATTTACAATCTTCTGAAAAGTGTCATCATATGTACTAGTAGTCTTTGTGGTAGAATAGTAACCCAATTCACCTATTCAAGTTTGCCATGCTTCTTTTAAATTTTTCGCTCATTGTGGTTTTTCTGCTTGTAGAACTTACAATAGTGGAGGTTATTGGTAGTTCCACGACCAATCATAGGGAATGAGGCAGGAAGGGAGGAAAGATTACCACAACCCTTTCCAGGTCCTCATCCATGAAAATCAAAAGCAGTAGGCTCTGTGGGAGTTGTAGGAGTAATTCTTGATAGATGGGAACACACATCATAAATTTTAGGCCATTGCTCAGATGTAAGAACCTGTTGACAAACATATTCAAAGGAATTGAGTAAGTGACACAACGGATTGGCAGTGTTGTATCTCACCTTCATGTTTTGAACTTTCTTCGTATCAGAAGTGAGCGGATGGTAGGCTTTCATTTACCTTTTAATGCCTCTAAATAGTCATAGTGGGATGCAAAATTAGAATTTTCGTCCAAATATAGGTTATACAATTTCTTGTGGAGAACAAAGATGTGAGAAGCATCACCTTTAGAAGAATAGACATGAGCAAGATGATCCCAAGCTTCCTTAGAAGGTTTAATATATACCAGGTTGTATGAGATGGATGGTTCACAACTGTTAAGGATCCAAGCAAGGACTTGGAACCACGTTAAATTATGTCCTTAAAGTTTCCTTCGTTGTATCAAAAGTTTGGTAGGAAGCACTTCATTGATGTCTGCACTCTTGCCTGTAGAATTAACATGAATCTTTAAGGCCGGGCCCATAAAAGATAGATTATCTCATTAACTTTCTTAGTCGTCACACATCGGGGGTGATTATCAAAAAATTTCAGATGCAGATGTCATAATATTAGGGAAGATATGCAATAGATGTAGTCAGCAGCAAAATCACATGCCATATAAGACAGGCCCACACAATGTTATAGGCTACACGTGTTGTTAATCATATAACTTCATGCGACAGACATACCATGTGAACTGAGCACAGACCGTGTTCGTTAGGAAGGCTGGCAGAAAAGTACATGCTGCAAAATATGGTTACACATCCTGTAAGATGGTTCGACGCTGTGTGTGTGTTGTTTTATGGGCAACACTTCGTTCGGAAACACTGAACACGCCGTGTTGGATAATTACATGCCATGTAAAATGCCATTTGGGCAGAAAAAGGATGAAATCAGATATCTAATTCCCTCACACAGCATCGGCACGGAGGACGAAGGCTATGTTCATGACAACAGCCAAAAACGTCCTAACATAGAATGGTCATAAAATAATCAAGGTAGAGGAACCATACACATTTCCAAAGAATTACCTTAGGGCAAGGGGCTGTTGGGAAAACTGTAGGTTCAGAAAGACAGGGTCTTCCGGGAGAGAGGGCCTCTAGCTAGAAGGAAGTGCTCTCCATTCAAGAACTCTCCCTAAAGGTGGTCGTGGAAAAGGAAGAAGGGAGAGACAAGAATTGGTGATGACGGTGGAGGAGACAGATGACGGGAGCTTGGTGTAGAGGCTGGCAAAGGAAGCAGGAGAGAGAGACCAAGAAATCTCTCTAGGGTTCCTACTCTGATACCATGTAAATATTTACATGAAGAGATTTTCTTGTGTTTCTTTTTAGCACAAGTACCGTTTATTTATATACGCTAAGGTAAGCGGTTAAATCCATGTTACTCAATAGGGACTTAACACAAAATAAAGACATAATAAATGTGTCTTAATAAATCCCGATCTTGGAAATGCTCAACCACATTTTAGGGAAGTATGTGGGTAAGAGATGGAAAAGAAGAGTCCCCTATAGACACAATTGGCAATAGTATAAGGAACTCGGTGAGGAACATGCTCCGGCTTGAAATAAGAGACCCGGGAGAAGGAACAGGTGTTACTGCTCTAAGTCTACCACTGCTAAGCCAGGAAAGGCAAACAACCTTAAACATCGATGCCAACTTGCTGTGAATGGCTCAGTTCAGTTATTGTTCTGGTTTCACTGTTCAAGCGGCAACATGGGAGCTGCAAATAGGACATGCAATGCTCTGATACCGTGTTAAAAGGAGACCAGGGAGAAGAGAATTGATTATGTTTCATTGAAGGAAATACATGCCTTACTCATAGAAGAATACAGGATTGCAAGACAATAACAAACCATACAGAAATTCATTCAAACATAACTAGTTGTACTCCTGTTTTTAATTTTCTAAGTAATTGAGTCTAGAATGTGTTCATAATGACTGATTAAATGATAGTAATATCAATTCATCTCAATAGGTTTCTTGCCAGATGGACACCTGGGTTTGAATAAATAATCAATGCAATAGGCATCGGTAATGAACTCTACAAGCTCCACTGATCCTATTACTTTCCTGGGCGTCCTAATTATGCATAGAACTTACCCTTTTTGCTATTGGCATACGATTTTTTACCTAAATGATTGTCTAAGACATTGACAAGCATAATATTACTGTCTTTAAGCACCTCCTTGTACAATGCGTTATCTATTTTCCCAATACTTACCCGTTGTTCAGTTCATTGTTAATTATTCTGCAAGCTGTAGTTCTTAGCATCGATTCTCTATTTTTGTAGATTGCTGGAGGAATATGGGCAGATAAATTTGGTGGAAAGACAGTACTGGGTTTCGGTGTTGTTTGGTGGTCTATTGCTACTATTCTCACACCATTTGCCGCCAAACTTGGTCTTCCTTTTCTTCTTGTCATGCGCGCATTCATGGGCATTGGTGAGGTTGTATTTTTTACGCTTTCATGTTATCATAAACATTTGTCTGAAACAGAAGTTGGAAGGCATTAAGTTCCCACAATGTTATATAGAGGAAGTTACAGAAGCCACCAACCACCATCCTAAGCCATATATTACATCATAATTTTGGCTTTAGTTCCATAGTAAATCATCATCTGAAAATGGTGTGAACCTCACATAAACTTCTGTAATTGGGTGACAATAAACTCATTATAGAAGAGGACATTTTCCTACAGAAAGTCATGTCATGCAGAGATAGGAGGCTACTAATCTTCTAGGCAAAGAAGGTGGAATCGTTTTAATATATTACTGGGTCACTTGTGCAGTATTAGAACCCAACTAACCTTGTAAATGCTGATGTCTGCTAAAACTTAGGTGGTATGTTCATGGTAAAAAGTAAGTGGCTCCGTTCTACAATATGAATGCCACAATAAATAAATTATACTTGGTATGGTAGCTTGTATCTCAAAGTATTAGACAAAATACTATGGCACTGGATTCATATTTTCATGGCAATGCTCTTGAGCTGTAACAAGGAGCAACCACTAGTGAAACACACTGCAGTTTTGTGTCTAGAAGAATCACCGCGGTCAAACTGAATATCTTCAAATTTTGTATCTAGCTTATGTAGAATATCACCTCTACTTTTGTTTGGGCTGATGGGTCATATTCATAATAGTTTGCCAATCTTGTTCTTGGACCTATGCTTTATCAAAATCGTCATCCGCCAGGCCAAATACGTATGTGCTGATATAAATTGGTTTATCTGCTTCTTAACCAAATGCGTCTGTACTCCTTGCACACAACTTTAAAACTTGAATTGACTCTTAAGTATATTATAGAAAGTGAAGAAAAATGCAAGTTCTTTGCCTCTTGTATGCACCTTCAGAAAAGGAAAAAGCTAAATGAGAGAAGATATGACGTACGTATTGGTTTCTGATGGATTCTTCTGTTCACATTTCAATAAATGCACGAAAAATAATCCTTTAATCAATAGAAATAAAGTGCCACTTGTATAGTCCTTTCTGCAAAATTTGTCATGCACATAAAAAAATCCATCTAATTCAGTTGATTTCTTTAGCATCAAACATCCTGTTTATTCATCAATGCTTCAACCAGTCCAGAGAATCAATATCTGCCCAAAAATTTCAAGCATTCACCTTGATTTTTTTTTTGATTTATGAGAGAACCGCCCCCGTAGAAGCGCCACAATCGTGACCCCCCCAGACAGCGTAAACTCTCGGGGCATGAGAGGGTGTGGTCCGGTCACCCCCCTCCCGCGCCCAATCAAATTTGTGTTACTTTTCGTAGAGCGCCTTAGGCATGATTCGAACCCGGGTCCTTCATCTGGACTTACCGAGCCGTAACCAGCTGGGCTACTCTGGCTGGACTAGCATTCACCTTGTATTTTGCAACACACATGTCAATAATCTAACAGGTAGAGCAATTGCCTCTGTGAATTATTTGCCCATTTACACCAGGTCCTCTATTCTCATATGTTTACACTTCATTTCCATGAAAAGTTCAATAAAGGGTCTTGCGGACATTGGCAGATGTTCTACCTCAATACTCCATAATACATCCTAGTGCTTCTCTCTTTCTTTGCCTATAGTTGCATTTCTCCATTTCAAGATTTCTGCTAACCATGTAGTGTGTCTTCTTTTGTGCTTTGTGACTTCTCATGCTAGTTTGTGGCTGATTCCAAATCTGGTGTTCAGGGTTCTGATTAATTTATTTTCTCACTACACCATTGTAAATTACTAACAAGTGGTAGCAGTCCAAGCTTGACATTCAAAATGGGATTTTAATCATTGGATTGTCACAAGGTTGAGGGAAGAGTCATCACCACGCTTCAACTCGACTAGGTCGAATCGGACATTTGGAGTTGACATCCAGTATAAATCCCGACATATTAATTCTGGAAGAACATCTTTGTCTTTGAGTGGTCCGCAATAGAGGCTACCACCCTGCTATAGACATTGTTGAAGAAGATAGTCTTAGAAAAGAGAGTCTCATGATGGAGGCCCCTTTTCAGAAGTACCTATGACTGTTAGATGACCTCAGAAGAAAAACTGATGATTTATTGGAGTGGTTGTAAACCCACTTTGTGCATAATTCCAAGCACATTATTTCCATCCTTGCACGAGGAAAACTCAAACCTTGTATCAAGAAGCAGTTTTACCACATCAAGTACAAGGAAGAGACAGGAGAAATAGCAGTATATCTTATAGCAACAATACCAGATGTAGTAGTAGCACTTAGGTGAATTCTAGAAGCAAGAGAGGAGAATGGTATTCATCAACCACTCAAGATTGATAAGTCAATAGGCGGACTTGTAGATGCAATTTGCAAGAATTGGAAGCTTTATCTCATCCATCTGGAGAAGTAAAACAAAGACATCAATACTGAGGGACAATGCTCTGAATAGCTCAAACATTGACTTTCTGTATCAGTGTTGATGGTCTGAGAAAGTTTGAATTGCTGTTCACAGAATGGACACACCAATAAATCGAAGATCATGAATAATTTTGTAGTTACTGTTAGAGAAAGTATCACCCCGATGCCAAGCGCTACAAACTACAAACAAAAAATAAAACAATTGATGACAAATTGACTGATGATTACATGATGGATTTCTCCATAATTACATTGAATTTGGATGATGCTTGGATCATCGATTTTGGGTGTTGTCATCGCATCCTGAATGCTCCTCTGGCTACAAGTTTCTTTAAGGTGAACCTATCTTCATGGGAGATAGTTGTCCACCGCTAGACGTCGCACTGATTTAATAAAATTACACGGGTTGCTGTGAGGATACACACTAATGGTTGCCCCATTGCTTGTTTAGCCAAGAACTCATCACTCCACATACTCTTTTAGTATATGCTTATTTTAGCAAGATCAAGGCAGACTTGTAAAAACCTGCAAAGGACCTAAGGAGGCTATAGAACTTGTCACGTGCTGTAGACTGCATACTGTAGGCATGAGGACATGGTCACCTTGGCTCACTGGTTTACTGATTGGTTTCATCCTGACAATCTTGTCTTTTGCCACACCAATCATCCTATTTCCCAACGATCATTGAGTTCATCGTAAAGTAGCAAAGGTTTGCTTCAGGATATTATACTTCAATACCGCAATCACCTTTTTTGAATATATACAATGCAAGGACCTGGAGATTTACACAATTATTGTTTCTAGATAATAAGACATGTCATTCCAGAATAATTGTGATAATAGTTGATTGTGTTTTTTTTTTTGATTAAGCAACATAGGAGATCCGAAGCTCATCAATTTGTATAACTGATATTTATGTTGATAATATGCAGATTTTTTTTCTTACCACTTTATTCTCATTTATTTTAATATGATTTTCAGGGTGTTGCTATGCCTTCCATGAACAATATGCTCTCAAAATGGGTTCCTGTCTCGGAAAGAAGTAGATCTCTTGCTTTAGTATACAGTGGAATGTATCTTGGCTCAGTCACCGGCTTGGCATTTTCACCCCTATTAATTCATAAATTTGGGTGGCCATCTGTTTTCTACGTGTTTGGTTCTCTTGGAAGTGTTTGGTTTGCATTATGGCTGAAAAAGGTAAGTACAACTGTTCAGTAGGTTCGTGATTTCCATAGTGTCTGTAGAAATTCCTCTAATTGGAGGTTGTTACAACTCGATTATGCTATACCAGGTGATACAAATTTATATATTGACGCTTCTGTGACTCTTACCTGTACTGGGACTAATCAAAGCATACTTTTGGATAAACAAGTGACACCACCATTCTGAAAATATACATTGGTTTTAGTGACACCCTCTAACCTTACAAACTCAAGTTATTTGAAAAGATTCTGCTATTTCCTTTTTGAAAAATGTAGAAGCTTCACACTTACATTGAAAACTTGAATGCCTACTACATAAATTAACCTCAAACATATGATACATGATGTTTCTGACTGCAGTCGAACTGTATATAAATGTTTGCTCAGTAGTCTCATCAATTCTAGCTTTTTAAATGATACTACTAAGCTCTTTTTTTTCTGAAAACCCCTCCTTTATTAACTTGCAACGGAATTACATCCTACTTCCTGACACTCATCAGGTGCATAACAATTCCCCATGTCATGGTTATACTCCTAAGCTTCAGGTGCTGGGTAGCTCATTAAGGTAATGCCCATATTCCAAATGATTGGGTGTTTGTCATAGACGACAATAAGAGAGCTTTACTGGTGTTATGGTCGCACACTGTGAATTGAGTTAGTGAAACAGTTTGTGGAACTTGGTGATAGGAAAGATACGCCCGCCTTTTGAAATCATAGCAGGGAAAACATATGATGTTTTCCACTCCATATGTCTTTTTGTTTTCATCATTATCCTAACTCTTTTACGCTATGAAACTTAAGTCACATCGACTTCATTGATCATTACTTTATTAAATGGGATCCATGCAAAATTAACCCGAAGTCTGTAGTATCTGTTTGGTTATTAAACTGCTAGTCTGATTTTTGATGATGTCTTCACCATGTTCTTTGCTATATCATTTACATATATTTATTGCATTCCAAATTAGGCACATAGTTCTCCGCAAGACGACCCAGAGCTTAGTGCTGATGAAAAGAGGCTAATTCTGGGAGGTAGTGTGTCGAAAGAACCTGTGACATCCATTCCATGGCGCTTAATTTTATCAAAAGCTCCAGTTTGGGCTCTCATAATTTCTCACTTCTGCCATAATTGGGGAACCTTTATTCTTCTGACATGGATGCCGACGTATTACAACCAGGTATTGTTTAGGTACTTTGCCATTGCCCTTCTAACTCGAACACTCAATTATGTTCACTGTTTGGTGACTGAAACGTGTGCTAATGCTGTGTGTGCATTCACATACATGGAAGCTTGTGTTTCCATCAACCTTTCAAAGTTTATTCCTTTTTTATTTTTTATTCTATTTTTCTAGTTTGTTAATTGAATCCGTCTTGTATATTGTCTGAAGGATTGTTTACAACATCATCCATCAAATACACTTTTCTTTGAAGACGATAATCCTTTGTCTACAATGTTACAAATTTCAAAGGCCGTATATTTGGTCACATCCATCTGTAGCATTCAGTTGGATGTGGACTTCGTCAGCGTCATGGTTGACCATCTTAAAGTGGAGAATGGATATTGCATTACTTTCATATGGCTATGAGCCTAAGATACCATGCAAACGTAGCAAATGGGTGGATAAGAGCAAACCACAACCATACCCATAGTAACCTCAAGTGATTTGGTCCAAAACCACATCACGGGTCATGGAGATACGGTTCAACCCATCTGGGCTACAAATAGAAGAACTAACTATGTGACAAACTACATATATATACAACAACAAACCTGACTTTCTAGTGCTGTAAATTTAAAATGTTGCAACTAAACCATTTGAATATTAAAGGCTTGGCACAATTGAACACACCACTAATGTTGTAATCAACCCCCACAATGTTTAACGTTTTTACATACACTTATTTCAACTTTTACAAGAAAAAACATAATACATCAAAGCTAGTCGGTAATGACGAGGGACAAGAGCTTCCTAGTATTCCAGATATACCTAAGACATGCTTAACTATATTGATCCCATTGCAACCTAATACTCACAGACCAGCAGGCAATAGGGAACAAACCCAAGCTCATGGGTTTCATTGGTTGTGGAGGTGCCACCCTCTGGGCTGGCAGATTAGCCCATGTTCCGTCCTGCCACAAAGCCACGGGGACCACAGGAGCCCCCAAAACTGACTAATTGTAGTATCTACCTTAATTTGTGATCTACCATTTGATGCTGGCTCCTACTGGGTGAGATCATAGTAACAGAATTCGGCATTTGGCAACTTATCGGCTGGCCGAAAAAAATTGGATTCGGAACAATCAAGGAAATGCAGGAAAAAGTTGAAAACTTTCTGTCAAAGTGCGGTCAACTATTTGGAAATGATTGAGAATAAGTCGGTCATATATGTATATATATGTCACATACATTTAAGTAATAAGTTCATCAAACATACATATTATTGAGGAAAAATAGCAGGAAAAGAATTAAAGAAAAGTTGAACAATAACAATGTATAGAACAATTTGAGAGAAACATGTGAAGCATTGAGCATACATGGTATTGGTAATGACAGATAGGAGGCAAATGAGAAATCAATATGAAATTAAGAGGCAGATTGAACGTTTTCTGATTGAAGAGAAGAATATTAAGTCGAGGATGCAGACAACATCAAATAAGAAGGGGATAACAGGGCAGAAGACGATGAACCAACATGGATTGACAGTGGAGTGGGGGTTGATGGTTTAGTGCATGGAACATAACTTCGGCGATTTTTGGCGAAATTTCGCCGAAACTTCGAACTTCGACCATAGGCGAAGTCGAATCCCAAATACTTCGGCCTCGTCCAAACTTCGGGGCGAAGTTTCGGTGATGTCGGCGAAGTTGACTTTTTTGTGTGTATTTTCGTCTCAACTTCCTCGAAGTTGTCGAAGTTTCCTCGAAGTTGGCGAAGTTGGGCGAAGTTTGGTCGAAGTTGAGACGACCTAGAGCATTAATCCTAACTAGTGTCCCAAAGGCCATATAAGGCATAAGTGTCACCTCCAACCCTCTTCACAACTTCTAATATCAACTCCTATGTTGTTCGTTGCCACTCTTACCTAGATAGGGTGTTTTAACTACTATTTGACTGTATATTGTATAGAATACATATGGTGAACTATATTTGTATATGTGTATTGCAAATTTTACCCTTGAAACTAGGGCTAGAGAGTTGTGAATTGTGTTTTGTGTTAAATTAACATATATAAGATAGATGTATAACATATATTGTAGTTTTCAATTAAAGTTTCCTTCAAATTCACATCATTTTCTTCAAAAAATGGCATCGAAGTTTGTCGAAGTTTGCGTCTAAACTTCCTCGAAACTTCCTCGAAGTTTCCACAAACTTCCACTTCCACACCTGGCGAAGTCGACACGAAGTCGAAGTTCTGCACCATGGTTTAGTGTATATCCAGAGTTTTTTCCTACACGGTTTTGTAACAAACAGAGCAAGTGACTTCAAAGAGAAAAAATATGAAAAGTCACAAACGATCATGAAAAGCCATGAATTATCGTGAAAAACCGTATACATTGTGAAAAAGCGGAAAAATTGGTGACCAACGTATTAATCGTGTTGAAAATTGGGGAGCCTATTACATCGTGAAAAATCGTTTATTTTTCGTAACAGTTAGAGACTTTTGTTACTGTTAATATGGTGTACATAGGACCTTCTTATAATATGTAGATAAGTAAGGGTCTACATGCAAATTTGTAACTTACTGATTTCATATATATATACGAGTCATGCAGAGATCTGCATTTAGGTCCTCTCTTTCTCTCCAGCTCAGTTGTCTTCATGGTATCAGAGCACATGGTTTCAAACCCTAATTCTTCTTTGAAACAACTGCTGCAGTCCAACAACATTGTCCCTTTGTTTGTTCAGCCGTTAAAGGCAACACTTGGGGTGGGTATCCCTCTACCCCAACAGCCTCGAGGACTGCTGCTGTATCCATCGTGGGCCTCTCTTGCATCTCCTTCAGTTAGCTTCAGCTGCACCAACTACTGCTGCTTGCTTTGGCAGTCCTTTTAGGAGAGCGTAACTAGCCCTTTTCCCTTTGGATCTTTGCTCTAGTAGGGGCCCCCCTACCCCTAGTCAGAGCCTTTAGGGTCATCCTCTCTATCTACATCAAGAAAGAGGGTCGGCACCATATTCTTCCTGAAGTGCTCAACCCGCTGGCACTGTAGCAGCATGTCAAAGTGCACAGTTTCAGCCACAATTGCTGTCTGTTTGTCCTTTCTCTTGTAATTTGTTGGCTGTAATGTCTGAAAATTAAGATGATACATTCCATCAATCTATCTTTACATCCCAAAAGCATATCATCATCAAGCGCTATCTGAATGAAAGGATTACTACTGCTATTGCTGTTGATCATTGCTTAGTTCGGTGTTGTTTTTGTTATTTTCTGAGAATTGCTTATATTATTGAGAAACTCGTCCACCTCGAAAGGTGGAATTATCAACATTCTTTCTCAATCCTTCAGAACAACATCACCATCTTGGGTTTTGGATTCAGGTGCCACAAACCACATTATTGGTACACCTCAGTTGATATCCACTCATCCCACCAAAGTGTCTTTGCCCAATGTCACTATAACTGATGGATCCAAAATTGTCGTTCAAAATACTGGAACAATAAATCTGTTACCAAATATCTCTCTTGATTCAACTTTGTACATCCCAAACTTCCCATTCAATTTAATATCCATTAGTCAACTCACACATGCACTTTATGCTGTTGTTACCTTTCTACCTGATAACTGTGTGATCCAAGATCTGAACACGCACAAAACCATTGGCGAATGGTATGAGCATGCTGGTCTTTACTGCCTTGGTGAGCCTTCAAAAGTATGTGTAGCTGTATCCCCTTTGCATATTCATAGTTGCCTAGGTCATATGGTTTTAGACATATTGAAAGTGATGGTCCCTAAGTTGTCCAATTTGAATAGACTAGATTGTGAGTCATGCCAGCTGGGTAAGCACCAACAATCACCATTCAGGTCCAGAACCCAAAATAGAGCAGAGTTGCCTTTTCATATCATTCACTCAGATGTATGGGGTCCCGGTCCATTTCCATCAAAACTTGGATATAGGTACTGTGCACCTTTATAGATGTCCACTCACGAGTCACATGGTTATATCTGATGAAGGACGGATCTGAAGTTTTTTCCATCTTCCAATCTTATTGCTATTGTTTGATGTCAGTTGCTGTTGCCCCTATGTTGGGTTCGTTTTAACTGCTTCTACTTCTAGTCGCCTTCTGACTTTTTCTTTTAATGGCATCTGTCGAGTCCCTTTGGACATTATGTGTCATACGATGAAGTTAGATGGAACCAATTTTCTTACTTGGTCTGTGGCCTTTGAGCTCTATGTTAAAGCTCAGGTTCGTTACTCACGTCTTGTCTCTGAGGGTCCGGCGGTTCCTGCTGAAGGTGCAAACGCCAAAACCAAACAAGCTTATGATCTTTGGTCCAAGGACGACTCAGGAGTCATGACTTGGACGATCAACAATTTTGAGCCTAAAATTAGTCAGTCTCTTTTGCGCTTGAAGACTGCCAAAGCTATGTGGGACCAACTCTTACATGTCTACTCTCATCAGCAAAATCCAACAAAGGTGTTTTGAAATTTTCAAACTACTTGCCAAGGAGTATTCTACGACGGATTCTATGGAGGATTATTACAATCAGTGATGTGCGCTCTGGGACGAGTTCCAAGTCTATCATCCTCTCTTTGCTGATATTACCGAGATACCTTGACAACGCAACAAAATACAATTAGTACAATTTCTTGCACGCTTACCCCACTTTTTTTCTGGAGTGGTTGATCAGATATTATCTAGTGATACGTTACATACTCTGCGCGACGTCCTCAAACGGGTTCAACAACTACCATCAGTCTCCCCGTTGTCACCTCCCGACCACTCTGATGCTGCTCTGGCGGTCTGCTCTGGGGATTCCTTCTGTAGTCGAGGTCGTGGCTGAGGCCGAGGTCGAGGTCGTGGTCGCTCTACTGCAGGACCAGGTCATGGTGTTTCTTTCTTTGATCCTGATCAAACTACAACTGAACAACGTTACTGTCACTTGACTCACTTCTGCAAACACACCAACCATTATGAAGATCATTGTTGGATCAAGCACGGGAAGCCTGCATGGGCGAATCAGGTCACTATTGATCAACCTAATTCGACAACACCATCCTCTCACTCTTCTGTAGATTGGATTCGCCCTGAGTTTGAGAAGCTCCTTCAGGCCCGCCTCGCTCCTTCAACTGCTGATGCCTCTACGATGGAGGTTCTACTCTTCTTACATCCTCTGCAACTTTTGGTAACAATACATGAGTGATTGATTCTGGCACCACCTCTCATATATCTGGCAACTCTGTTTTATTTTTTGATCTGCATACAACTTTTTCTATTTCACTTATTACACTTGTTGATGGCTCCCAAACACCGGTATCTGGCATTGGACATATCTGCACTCTTGGAAAATTATTATCGCGTTCAACTCTTATGTTCCGAAGTTCCCTTTGAATTTGTTATCTGTTTGTAGAACTGTGAAGAGCCTCCGCAGCTCTTATCGCTTTTGACCCAGACGATGTTGTTTTTCAGGATCTGCGCACGAGAATGAGGATTGGTTCGGGCCATGAGGGACCAGGCGGGCTGTATTACTTGGATGTGCCAAAGACGAATGCTCTACTGACTGCTTCTGTTACTAGACTCCATTGGCATTACAGACTGAACATCCATCAACTACAAAATTAAAGCATTTAGTTTTTGCTATTTCTGATTCAGTCTTTTACTGTGAAACTTGTACTTTGGGCAAATCAACTCGTGCTACTTTTTCTAAGAAAAATTATATTGGGTCCAAATCACCTTTCGATATTGTGCATGCTGATGTCTGGGGTCCCTGCTCTGTTCCAAGTATCTCTGGTTTTTGTTACTTTATGAGCTTTATTGATGATTTCTCTAGAACTACATGGTTGTTTTTATTAAAAAATTGCTCCCACATTCTTGATACTATCATGTCCTTTTTTGCTGAGATTCATACCCAATTTTGATAAACCTATAAAAATGTTTGCACTGACAATGCTTTAGAGTTTGTGCAAACTTCTGTTAGCCAGTTTTGCTGCAAAATGGGTACTATTCCTCCAACTTCTTGTTCATATACTCCACAGCAAAATGAGGTTGCCAAACGCAAAAATCGACATCTCTTAGAAGTTGCCCGCACTCTTCTTTTTCATTATCATGTACCCCATACTTTTTGGCCTGAAGCTATCTCAACCGTCTGCTACCTGATTAATCGCATGCCTCATTTGTTCTTGGCAGTCAAGTACCTTATCAAATTCTTTATCCCGATGCCCCTCTTTTTCATGTGCCTCCTCAGATCTTTGGAAGCACTTGTTTTGTCAAAATCCTTCGTCCTGGTTTAACAAAACTTGACCCTAGGTCTACTAAATATGTGTTCTTGGGATGCTCTGGGACTCAGAAAGGCTACAAGTGCTTTGATCCCTCTGCAAAGAAATGGTTTTTCAATGCTATATGGTATTCTTTGAGGATATGCCATACTATTCTACGACATGTTCTACACTGACATTAGATCTATTACTTGATACGCCTCTTCCTGTCATGCTTGACACTGATCTGCCTTGTCCGGATGTGGTTCCATCTGCACCTCTGAAAGTGTATCAAAGACGCCCTAGAAATACAACTCGCTCCATGGCTCCTCCATCTCTAGTTCCTCAATCCTTGTCGGCAAATCCGCCTCCACCTTAGGTATTTTCTGATTTAGATGTTTCCTATTAGCCTAAGAAAAGGGACCAAGTCCTGTACTCAACATCCTATTGGTAATTTTTGTTCCACTACTAACCGAGGCAAGAATTTTGCAAATTTTACCTCTACTTTATCTGCTATATCTATTCCCAAGAATGCTTCTCAGGCTTTATAACATCTTGCGTGGCGCCAGGCTATGGAAACTGAGATGCAGGCTTTTACTGATCGACATACATGGGACTTAGTCATTTAGTTGATGCACCTGCTGACTGCTCACCTATCGGGTGTCCTTGGGTCTTTACTGTCAAGTACTAACCTGATGGCACAGTTGAACGTCTGAAAGCTCGCCTTATTTCCAAAGGATACACTCTTACATACGATATTGACTACTTCAAGACTTTTTCTCCTGTTGCACGTCTCAATTATGTTCATGTTCTTATATTTGTGGCTGTCAATTGTGATTGGCCTCTGTTTCAATTTGATGCTTAAAATGTTTTTTTATATGGTGATCTACATGAGGAGGTATGTATGGAACAACCACATGGATTTATTACTCAAGGGGAGTGCTCCAAAGTGTGCAGGTTGCACAAAGCAATCTACGGACTGGAACAGAGTCCCCGTGCTTGGTTTGATAAACTGAGTAGTATCCTTCAGAAATTCAGCTTTCGCCGTTCCCATTCTGATCACTCAGTGTTCAATAAGAAAACCTCGCTGGCCTTGTCATCTTGATTGTTTATGTTGATGATATAATTTTATCTGGAAGTGATCAAGAAGGTATTCATGCTACTACGAAATATTTGGCAAAATACTTTGTCACTAAAGATCTGGAACAATTACAATATTTTTTGGGTATTGAAGTCTCTCGCTCTTCCTCAGGTATTTTCTTATCTCAGAGGAAATATGTTATGGATCTATTGTCATAATTTGGAATGCTTGGTGCAAAACTCACTGCTACACCCTTGAACCCTAATACTAACTGGGAGGATGATATTCTCATCCATACCCTGACAACCACCAATATCGCCGGTTGGTGGGTAAACTCATATATCTGATAGTAACAAGGGCTGATATCACTTCTGTGGTTGGTTTAGTCAATAGATATCTAGATAAACCCAGACAGTGCCACTGGGATGTTATATGTCACATCTTGAAATATATGAGAAATTCTCCAGGCAAACGTTTATTTTATAGAAATCATGGGCACTGCAAAATCACATGGTACTCTTATTTGGACTATGCAGACAGCAAGTTAGACCTCAAATCCACTTCTAGTTATTGTTCCTTTGTGGGTGATAATCGTGTTACCTGATGCAGCAAGAAACAAACTGTTGTCGCTCGCTCCACTGCTGAAGCTGAGTATCGAGCTATGGCTCATACTGCATGTGAACTTTATGGGTTTGCGGTCTTCTGAAAGAATTTGATATATCTGACTCTAGTCCTATTTCTATTCATTGTGATAATAAGGTTGCTATATTCATTGCTAGCAATCCAACCTTTCATGAGCGGATTAAACATATTGAGGTAGACTATCATTCGTCAGAGAGGCTGTCTTGTCCATACTTGTTAAGGTGGCAAGGCGACACGGCGTTGGGGCTGGACGTCTTGCGCCAAGGCGCGACTAGGCTCGCCTAGGCGACCCTTAAAAAATAATTTATGTATATATTTTATGTATATATACATGTGTCATGGTTTTTCCCCACTCATATACACACATTGTATAGTTATATATGTAGTTATCTACATATTTATAGTCGATCTCCCCATATATATATTTTATTGTATGAAAAAATAACCAATTACATTTCTAATAAATTATCGTTGACAATAATGTCAAGAACACGAAAAGAATTATTGTAAAGAATGTAAGAGAGTGATCAACAAATAAATATATATTTATTGTCATGCATAGCTACAAGTATTAAGCAATGTAATCACTATCCTTCATAGCATAGCTACTTAGTACAATCTGAATTGAAGGTGCAACCTAAGAAAAATCAAATGTGTACTAAGAGTATTAGATCCAGTCAAACAAAAAAAGAGTATTAGATCCAGTCAAACCCAAAAAAGAGTATTAGATCCAATTAAAAGTGATATTTGGCACATAAAATAGGCAACACTATTAATTTTGAACATTGGTGTAGCCATATCAAACATTAAAATAAGTGAATATACAACCAGACCCACAAAACTAGGTCACTGTAGCATTATAAACAAAGCGTCCTCGTCTAGGCGCAGCCCTGGGGCGCCTTGCCGCTTAGGCGGCCGCCTAGGCGTGCCTAGGCGAGCGCCTTGACAAGTATGGTCTTGTCTGGTGATATCTCTACTCCATATACTCACAATTCTGATCAAGTTGCTGATATCTTCACCAAACTTCTGCCCAAGGCCGGATTCACTAGCATGGTTGACAAGCTGGCCATGATTGATATCTATGCTCCAGCTTGAGGGGTAGTATTAGTATATGTGCTTTACTGCGTTATGTTATTTCTTTTGTTATGGGCTTTAGACTTGTCTTGTCTTTACCTTTTTCTTTTATCCCATATTGTCTAATTGTGTCTATTGCGTTACTCTCTTATCCTATAAAAGAGAGTCCATTATAATTTGTTTCATATATCGAATAAATACTTTTCTTAGTTTATAGGAATCATAAAAAGTGTTTCTAAAGCAAGTATTGGTAAAAACTGAAGAACAAAGAACTGAACCAAATGAACCCTCCTCATTTTGAGAATATATCAATTTATTGTCAATGCCCTATTGGAACCGCCTTAAGATTCTCCACCTCAACTTGGTTAAGAAACTCACAGCTCCTTTATTTTAAAGGGCCAAATTAGAAAGTGATGACCCGATCTTCAATGACTTATTCAGCACCTGAGATTTATATGAGAAGGATTTGGATAAGATGGGCGTAAAGGAAGTGACTAGTGCCATCTACACCTACAAAGTGCCTCTTTTATGAGCTCCCAATGCTGAAGCTTCAAAGTTGATCATGCTAGGATTGGGATGATTCTTGGATGGCGGACCTTCTTGGGAAGTCTCTTCCAAGATGCATGTGAGGACAAAACACACCGAGGAGGATTATGCTGGTTTATGGGGTATTTGTCAATTCTGATGATCTACAAGCGTGGTTGGGTTCAGGATGGTGGTCTAACTTCAGATTTAACACACATAGTACCAGAGATAAATTCCCTGCTAGTAGGACTAGATCTCAATTGGACTTGTGGCACCCTAGTTCAAGCCATGTGGTTTAGATGAAAGCATGAGGTATAAACTAGTGCAGGTAAAGACAATTTTTACTGCCCTTGCATGGGTATAGACAAAGAAAAGAGTATTCCTCATGTAGAGGCAAGAAGAAGTTGTCTTTGCATCAATAATTGTGTATGGGAGTTCAAGTGTGTGCGTCAATGTAGGTGGGTCTAAAATGGAAAGAAATTTATGGGTGTATATAGTTGTGGCACTAGTGCATGAATTGTTACTGTTCTTGCTTAGGTCTAGACATGGAGAAAGAGCGATCCTCATGTAGAGGCAAGAGGAAGGCGTGCTTGAATCAGTGATTGTGTATGGGAACTTAAGTGTACGCCGAGATAGGTGGGTCTAAAATGGGTAAAAATTTATGAGTATATAGTAACATCTCAAAGTTTAAATGTAAGACCTTCAGATCACTGATACAATCTTTACAAACAATGTGTACCCTTTTGTAAAAACCCAACACTAGAAAGTTCAGTATTCATGTTAAGTTTGGAGCATTTAGGAGGTAGATGGCTCCCTTGAAAGTCTTTTCCTAATGCTCATTTGATAGAAACCACATAGAGAAGGCTTGTGTTGGTTTGAGGAACCAATCTTTACTTGCGGCAAGCTAATATGCTATTGGGCTTGGGATTTTGAGCTTAGGATGTTATTATTTTTATAATGTCATTTGATAAACTCCTCTCCCATCTTCTCCCGCCCCAAAAGCACACAGACACAATCTTTCTCCATCCACTTTTACAAAGGGGGTGTACCTACATTTCTGATCAAACTTTCACCCAAACTCCTACCTTGTATCTTATTGACATAGGACCCCACTTTCCCATTATAGCACTTCTTCATCACTGTCAATATTGCATCCTTTTGGCCTATATATTCTGGGATACGATCTTCACAGTGAATCTTTCATCCCCCAAGTACCTCCCTTCACTGGAACTCCCTAGCTGCTAAGCATTTGTAAACTCATTTCAGTTCTTGATCCGGACAACCCCCATCACCACCACCACCACCACCACGCACAACACACACACAAAGAGCTTCCAATGACGTTGGCATCACCTCTAAAAGCTATTATATGTCCTCAATGTAAGAAAACCCTTGCAATGCCGATTCCCAAGATTTTGACCACCACTAGAGTCCGGGTTTTCTTTCAGGAGTCACTACGGTCCGACGCTGTATGGCTCTACCATTAGTGCTCTGATAAGACCTATTTAAGATACTACTTTGCCAATGACATATTGAGCCTTACGTTGAGGCTTTTTATAGGTTTCTATCTCTACTGTTTACATCATTGTATTAAATCTTTAGGATTGAAGTTGCCTTTCTTGGTTGCCAGCTTGCTGAAAATAGAGCTACTGTGCGTATATTTGGTTGATTATGCAATTCAATCACGGTTTTACATTTAGTTAGCTTGTTAACAAAGACAGTGCTTCAAGAAGATATAATCATAGTTATTTTTTTGTACTGGTGGAAAGGCTTGTTCAATCCACAACAACAACTTGGACACGTTCGATATATCAGCAGGATGAAACCCAAATTCAGTTGCAAGTAGGGTTATGGCACTCCATATTTTTTTCATCCCGCTAAAATCTATGGTATTGCATAGCTATAGTTGCCTAATGAACTTGCAAAAATATTAGCTAGATGTTTGAATGTTGTGGACTTTTGATACATAATCACTTTCATATTAGGGCATAAAGTCACCACTTGCTCTTTCCTAATTTCTTAAGTTGCAAGACACATAGGGCATTTAACCCATGCTTCAGATTCTGGTTTTACCTAGCGATATATGGGATGCAGCTATCTGAGTGTTTTACATATGCTCATCACTGCAGGTTTTGAAATTTAATCTTACTGAATCGGGGATCTTTTGTGTTCTTCCATGGCTGACGATGGCTGTATTTGCAAATATTGGTGGATGGATTGCAGACACTCTGGTAGAGAAGGGTTTCTCTGTTACTACAGTCCGTAAGGTAATGACATCCTGAATTGAATATCTGGGAAGAACTCCTTGGATTTCAATAGTTAAGCTTTCTAGCATGGTAGACTTTTTTATATTCGTTGTGCCATTTGCCTTCAGCATTTTCCTTCTGACAAGGTGAATTTCTTGCAAACCACATACATTGGTCGTTGCATCAACTACCTATTCATGTTGGCGGGATGCTTAAGTTTCTGATTTCTGAAATGTGTTATATGTGATCTCCATATTGTGGCATACTGTATGCTGACCTGTAGTATTGATCCATAAAGTGAAGTGGGTACAGTCAGCATCCACCAGTCTGTGCCTTATGTGCAGTCCACTCCAAAGTGCACTATGTTCCACTCTTGTATATCCGATGTACACCTGTTTCAGTGTGCATGATAATGGAACAATATAAACTAATGAGGCCACAAATGATACATGGGTGAACTTGAGACACTTTTTGTCAAAATAGTCCTTTAGAAAACGAATGTGTTTTAGTTTTTGCATACAACCTAAATTATTCTTGCCCGGATGTAATAAGGGTCTATTCTTTTGCAGCTTTAATAGGCGATGTACCCCTCTTAGTTCGTTTGTCTTGGTAGAAATTGTAATCAACTCTAAGATTTATATAGACCTACATAGTTTTGAAATGAGGAAATGACATAGTAGGGTATTCCAAGTGCTCCTATACCACCTCTATAACCCCCCCCCCCCCCCCCCCCCCCCCCCAAAAAAAAAAAAAAAAACGAAATAGGCAAAAAGAAATATTGTCTGACACAATTTATACTTATGCCATCTGTTAGCCCAAATATTTTTCTAGCATAACTGACTTATGTGTTTTATTCCTATGAACATTTTTCTGGCATCAAAGTGCCCTTAAATCTTGATTGGTGAATAAAACTAAAAGCAGAGATTGGCATGTGGTAGATTAGAGTTTCTGTAGCATATCCATTGTTATACGGTTAGACTTACATCAAGTTATGGCTTCAAAAGATACAAATGTTATATGAGTGTGGTTTTTGCTGAACGTCTATCACCAAGTCTTACTCCGGCATTCCTATTTTTGAGTTTACTTATTAATCCGTCTTCTTGTTTTATGAATTGCGTTATTTAACAATTTCAACTCAATAAATTCCTATATCATATTATGTTTATTATAAGGATGTGCTCTTCCCACCTACAGATAATGCAAACCATTGGATTTCTAGGACCAGCCTTTTTCCTCACACAACTAAGCAAGGTCACCTCTCCTGCCATGGCAGTTTTATGCATGGCCTGCAGCCAGGTATCATATAATTGCGTTAAACTTTAATGATTGGCACATTTCTGTTGGTATCTCAACTTCGTTTTTCAGTTCATGAAATAAATAATTTTATGCTCTCCAAAAAAAAAACAGTGGAATCGTCGCACAGGTGATGCAGTTGGGAGAATTATGTATATTATTAATCTGACGGGACTATAATTAGATGTTAGCTTTTCGTTTTGGTAGCAACATAGTTTTTTATTTACTGGGGCGGTCAAAATTCCTTTCTGCTTTGTATACAATAAGGTGAGTATGGTATTTCGGCTGTACGGACTAGTATTTATACTTGTAATGCTATATATATGATTCATCTTGTCATTTACAATTTAATTTCACTATATCTGAGATTCACAATATTTTACAGGGAAGTGATGCATTTTCACAATCTGGATTGTATTCAAATCATCAAGATATTGGACCACGATATGCTGTAAGTTTTCTCATTTCTTTTGCTGCAGGCTAAATTCTGTACCATAACAATCATCAACTTGAAAAGTGAGTATCTAAAATAAACCAGGGACAAATCCGACGATAATACTGCAAGCAAACTATAATGTAACAAGATATTTCTTGAGGATGTTGGTTGTCCTCGTCATCTATATGACGCATCACGTATCACATCTCAACTAAGGTCAACAACCTTGCCTCATGCTCTCTCCTATAAAGTGAACCCGTGGTTGCCAGAGTTTCTGAGTTCATAAACTAGTCTGTTTGTCTGCTTCTTTCTATAACAAAATCTAGCTGGAAAGCTGAGCTGAGGACAGCTCATCTAGCCAGGTCATAGTCCCTGAACAGGTGAACAGCTTGGCGGCACTTGGTTATCCAGCCTGCCTAACTGTTCAACACGACATAAGATGTGCTGCAGAAGTTATTAAACATTTGTAACTGTCCCTTGATCAGGCCTTCTCCTTAATTTCCTTGAAAGAGCATATGCACCCATTGGTTGCCCTCTCTGGACACGTGTATGCCTTCAGTTGCCTTCAACTACCAACGATCATTTTCTCATGGCTATATATCAGTTTACAACAGCAGTAAAATCTGCTTCGGTTCATATGCCTGCACAGTTGAGATGCCTCGCTAGTTCGAGACCTGCTAGCAGTGCACAAGCTTGAAAATAATAAGCTCCGGTTAACGTTTTCCATACTGACATGAAAATTTCTGTTCGTTGGTTTTTACCTATTGTTATAATGATGATAGTCTGTTTGACATTTGTCGGAAGAAGGCATTTGGACACGTGTCAGCTTTTGCTTGATTTCTTCTTTTATCAATCTGCTACTGCTACGGCTTTGATAGTGAACGGAGTTGCATTTCTTGGCACAGGGTGTATTACTAGGACTCTCAAACACAGCAGGAGTACTTGCGGGAGTGTTTGGTACTGCAGCCACTGGATTTATTCTTCAGCGAGGTATACAGTTTAATTCCAAATTTCCAAGTAACGATCAACCAGTGGATACCCTTTTTCCGCAAAAGCTATTGTCTTGTCTATGCCACCTCACTGATACTCTGGAAACCAGGTTCCTGGGATGACGTCTTCAAGGTGGCTGTAGTGCTATATATAATAGGCACCTTGGTGTGGAACCTCTTTGCCACGGGAGAGAAAATTCTGGACTAAACGAGGTAGCGGCTTTTTCAAAAGCAAAACACATTGATAAAGACAAAAGGGGGTTTTAGGAGGTTAGTAGCTGGATGACAACAAACTCGTGACGAAGAAAGAAAGGACTGGGCGGACTAATATGTGCTTGATAACCAGTTCCTGCCAATACAGGGAAAGTGAATCCCTCCGTTGCGTTTATCATAAATACCTCCCACTTACGTCTCATGTGGGTTACTCCAGCTGGCGGTTCGTCCTGCGGTGGTAGCTAACAACACAGCGCAAATTAACTGCCTGGCGCCTGGCAGGCCTGGTGGCTGGCATAGATCTCATCTCTGGTGGAGTCACCTCAGTGAATTTATGCATTATTTTTGTTAAGAAAAGATGAGTGTCTATTTGTTAATCTATTGTATTATTGTTTACTTCTTGTCCACCAAAGAATTTCTGGGTGTGATTTATATTAATCATACAGACAGATGATGCAGTTAGTCGCATATTTCTACACTTGTATTCTAGAGGAAAGTGTCTAATCATCAAATAGCGATCCAGTATTACATGCGTCACCTAGGGGACGGTTGTTTTCATGGATTCATCTGGATTTTCACAAATTCAGGATTGTTAAAGTACAGGAGTGGGATTATCTGGAAATTAGATAATCCAGTCAATCAGAAGTTTAGATTTGGCTAGCGGGATATTGGTATTTGATGGATGGGATAAGAAAGGAAGCAACACGGTAGGCAGAAAAGCTGCTGAGGACGGAGGCAAAGGCATGGATGGGATAAGAAAGGAAGCAACACGGTAGGCAGAAAAGCTGCTGAGGACGGAGGCAAAGGCTAGAAAAGAAACCGAGGACCCACAGGAACACAAAGACGAGAGAATAAATAAGGCTCTGCGGGAGGACGGTGTCCGGCAGATTTCAGATGGAAACCAATCTCCCGCGATCACTGCATAAGTAAAAGTCCTGCATTTTTAGCGTTTTCCTCTTCCAACTAACCAAACCTAAAATTTATGGTGCTGGGTTTAGAAAGCCAATCCAATCCAACCGGATCCCTCTAAACAAACGTCCTCTTACGTTGCAGCAAGCTTCAAAGCCTACTCGTGCTGATCGCCTGTCTAGCTTTATTTGGATAGATTTTCAGGAGTAAAGGTCAATAATTTACATATTTCCTTGATGGCTTATTCATCTTTTAGGCTCGTGGTTTGGCTCATGCTCCATGTTTTGAAGTATGAATCTGGAATCGCTAATCTGGCTAATTTATCTGCAGCTTTATTTATACTCCTTAAGTGGAATCACCCACTTTGTGATTGTTTGTATAAGGTATTTACATTTCTCAACAAGTAGTCCTTGGGTTGAAACTTCAAAAAAAAAAAGTAGTCCTTGGGTTGACGAAGTGAGTTGTTTCTCCCGAGCTTGATTAACAACGAGCTTTGCAAACCCATTAGTTATGCAATGGTCTCAAAGGATGTGGACATGTACAGAGTTCCTCTTAATCCTATCATATTTCCTCGAGAATGACATCAATGCTTAATATTAAGTGTATTAATATAATCAACAGTCATGAATACTACATAACAATGCGTAATGTTAAGCGTATTGATGTAACTGTAAAATCCTGGGCGCATAAATTCCAAGAATCAAAAGTACTACCTGTCATTTTGTATACCGTCATGCCGTTATTGATAGTCTGGAAAATTTCCTGCAAAAAGGTTACATAAAATAAAAAAATATTAAAATATACATGTGTCAGCAAAAAGTACGCAACATATGTGGCATTTAAGTATGACTGTTAGTGACAGTTGTCAGGTCAAAGGGTGGTTGACAACCTGCGGAACCATGCAGGTCGCTATTAGACCGGTATTAGGCCGTTTGGGTCTAGTCTGCGTGCTGCTATGTGTTTTGTAAATCATCTTCCTTGATATAAAAGTTACATTGTATCATCAGATTATGAAGCTAGAGTCACGACGACACGGAGTTTCAAAACGCACGAGTAAACTCCGAACGTTAGGGAAAAGTGATGAATGACACATAATACATAAGGGCACAAGTGTTTCGTATATTAGTTAGGGAAGTTTGTTTGAAGAAAAAAAAATACATTTTTATGAATATGTTGCAGGTTCCATAAAACAAAGAAGGAACCATGAAATTATACGCACACATTATATATATATATATATATATATATATATATATATATATATATATATATAGTCAGGTTAGAATACACTCGAGTGTACGGATCACACGAATACACTCAAGTGTGTTTGCATATCAAGACTATTTTTTGTAAAATGTAAACCTTTGATCTTCACCGTCATACTATAACTAGGCTACATACAAATTTTGAGCTCATTTGGATGAGTGTAAGTCAATCATCCAAGGGAAACAAAATTGACGCGCGAAACTAATTTGAAATGCATAATTTTTGCGGTCTTCATAACATGAGCTATACATATCCAAATGTGCTCAAATTTTGCGTATGAGTTGTTCATGAGATGTTTAAGAAGATCAACGGATTAGATTTAAAAAAAAATATTGCATCATGAAAAACTACTTGAGTGTATTCCGCTTCGGATACACTCGAGTGTATTCTAGCCTGACTCTCTCTCTCTCTCTATATATATATATATATACATATATATATATATATATGTATATATATATACATATACATACATATACATATATATATATACATACATATATCTATATATATATATATATATATATATATATATATATATATATATATATATATATATATGGCTAAAAGAATTGTGTACCCGAGTACATGTAGCTTACATGTACCCACCTTCATTAATGGTGATTGTAAAATTCAACTAAATAATCCAACCATATGGATGTAATGTATACCCCTCAGATAAGATGTGTACAAAAAATCACCACAATCTGACATTCATAGACCATTTAGCAAAAGAAAATGTGTATTTTCTAATCAACGGTAAGTTGCAGAAATTGTAGAAATCATTGAATGATGTATTGTTATATCTCATGATCTATGTGAGATATTGTTATGATTTTTTAAACACATGTAATCTGTATAGTGTTGAATCAATCCATATGGTTGGATTTTATAAACATACTCCACATGTGCTATTTTAATGGCCAGTACACGTAAGTTACATGTACCGGTCGGTACACACTTCCTAACCTATATATATGTATATATATATGCTATTTATTCGCTGCCCGTGTGGGTAGATAAGCCACATTACCCGGCTCCCAATTGAACACTGCATTCTGCTGATATGGAGTAGCAGTGATAACAATTGTAATTATGTGTGTAGGCTTTACATGCATGGAGTAGCGGTGGCACGATTAGTAAATATGTTGTAAATAATTAAATATGCATGGAACGGTAGTGGAAGCCTGATCTAAGAGTGCAAATAACAGTTAAAAATTTCATTACTGCTGGATACGTACGATTCAAAAAATGGTAGAGATGGAACTATTAGTAATTATGTTACAAATAATTATACGTGCATGGAGTAGCGGTGCAAGTCTGATCTAAGAGTAAAAATAGTAGGTACCAACTAATTCAATGCTAATTGCATACCAATCTTGAATTATACTCATGTCTCTAAAACCATTACCATTGTAGTGGTATCTTTTTGTGGAGACAAATAAACACATGGGAAATAAATTAATACTTCCAGATTTATTACGAAACGTCATCCTGAGTTACAAATTTCTCCTTACCATTACATGTTCTATGTTCTCATTACAGAATAAAATGTATCCTTAATGAATTTTCAAATTCTATAAAATGTTATTCCATACAAAAAAGTTTCACACTATAGTTATATTTTCCATCATATTTGCATAAATATAGATGCCCACAAAAGAATATGCCTACAAAATTAACAAGTTATAATAAAAATAAATATAATGTAATTAGAATAGATAATTCAAAACAAAATAAATAGCAAAGAGCAACTGTAACTAGCAAAGAGAAACTGTAACGACCAAAGAAAAAATATAATATGCAAGAGCACATTGTAATTAAAACACACATTTTGTAATACAAGAAACTAAAACGTAATGTGCTAGAAAAAAAAGTATAAAGAATAGCAATAAGTAAACAAGTGGTGTTTTGGCAACGTATAGTGACTTATAACAAAAAGTAAAGAAAGAGGGCATTATGTAATAAGAAAGAAAGATTTATAATCTATACATATAATTTATAATGAAAAGTAAACAAATGTAACCAAGGATGACATTTTATAATACAATCTGAATGTATCCAATTCTACTATCCAAGAGAATGAATCTCGGTACATCAAAGGTTGTAATAATAAGGAACACTTTGTAATGAGAACAGAGAACTCGTAATGAGAATTTATAAGTTGTAGCCAATGATGACATTCTCTATTACTACCTGGGTGTATAGAATTTTATTATCTTAGAGAATGAACCCAGTACACCGAAATTATACTAAGAAAGAATGTTTTGTAATGAGAATTGAGAGTCCATAATGAAAATGAGAAAGTTATATTAAGGATCACATTTAACATTACATTTTGGATCTATTAAATTTTCTACCTAAGAGAATAAACTTTCGTACAAAGTAAACTGTAATAAGAAAGAATATTATGTAATGCGAATAAAAATACTATAATGAGAATGAAAAAAGATATAGTCAAGATTCACATCTTGTAATACAACCTGACTGTATTAAATATTATATCCATATTATGTACATGACAACCACACGGAACATCTCCTAATTATGAGTCAACAATGGATATATGTTTAGAGTGAACATTGTTTAAATCTCTCGTTCTAAATAACTTTTCTATTCACCTAACATGTATACCTCAATGTCTACAACTATCTTTCCCACTAGTGCATGCACTCATAATTAATTGTCGTATAGCCACAAATAGTGACATCATACACATGCACTAGTAACAAAGCTTGAATTAAAAAATAATACCACCATGTTCAATGCAATACGTAACTAATTTCTGTTTAATTACAATATGTGCCACCTCTACTCTATGCATACATAAATGAAAAATGCATAATTACAATAGATGCCACAACTACCATGCAACTGTAATGGAGTTTTATTTAATTACAAATCATACACATGCACTATATATATATATATATATATATATATATATATATAGAGAGAGAGAGAGAGAGAGAGAGAAAGAGAGAGAGAGAGAGAGAGAGAAGAATACACTCTAGTGTACAGATCGCACTGTACACTCAAGTGATGTTTGCATATTTAGACAATTTTTTTGACAAATTCAAATAATTGATATTTATTATTATAATAACTACATGCTACATGCAAAATTTGAGCTCATTTGGAATTTTCTAAGTCACTCTTTCATGACCAACAAAATCGACACACAAAACTAATTTGAATTGTATAATTTTTGTCTCCTTTAGATGGAAGACCTATAAGTGTCCAAATGAGCTCAAATTTTATATGTAGTATGTTTATATAATATCTAAGAAGATTACTAGATTAAATTTTAAAAATAAACATCACATCATGCAAAACGGGACTTGAGTGTATTCGGTCTCCAGTGCACTTGAGTGTATTCTAGCCTGACGCACATGTATATATATGTGTAGGTATATATTGTTGACCTAGAGGTTGTACATTACCTATATTTTGATAATGACTTAACCATTCCATTCATATGTATCTAACATGTGCGTTAAAGATTGTTTGCAGACATTAGGTACATGAAAAGGATCACATATACAAGCCCTAGAATGGGCCAAGTGCAAGCCAAATTGACTACAAGTGTGCAATTTAGGATTTCCATGTAAATCACCTTAGAACATAAATGTAATCACTTGTAACGATGAATATGCTTGTAACTTAGAAGAGAAAAATGTTTGGGACAAAATTCACCAAGTGCTAATCACTTTTATTGCAAATTAGAAAATCCATTTCAGGCACTTGGTCGGTCGAGTTTCCCACCCTGAAACTCGACCGATCATCCTGAGTCAATTTTCTGAAGATTGCAATCGGTCGAGTTGTGCACTCACAGAACTCGACCGATTGGGTTGTAGGCCAATTCCAGTTGGAATGGTCGGTCGAGTTTCCTCATGACAAACTCGACCGATCAATTCAACATCGAATTGCCTGCTACCTGATCGGTCGAGTTACAGCCATTGATACTCGACCGATTGCACTGTACGGAGTTTGCAGAAAAAGTAATATGACCGTTGGTGAATTATTTTGGGCAAAAATATAGCCGTTTTCTTGAAGGAAAAACGACCACTTATGCACCCAAGTGTCCCACAACATAAAGGGCCACCCTCAACTATAAATAGAACCCCTTGGACTTCATTCCAAGCTTCTCTTCCATTGCAAACTTGGTTCTAGCTTAGTTGAGAGTATTCCAAGCCCTTGAGCCCCTTTCTCTCTCTACCTTCAAGACAAATTCGTGAGTGAGATTGGTTCCTTTGTATGAGAGCTATCCTTTGTGATATGTAAAGCTCTCTCTTCTTTCTTCCCACCTCCAAATCAAATAGAAGATTGATTGAAGCTTCTTCTCCGAGTGAAAGAGGAGTTGCTGCTGTTCTTCTCCGAGTGAAGGGGAAGATGTGTTGCTGATCTTCAAGAGTGAAGATTGATCGTTGCTCCAGCTCCCTTGGTGAAGGGAAAACGTGGGCAAGCTCTCCAAGTGAAGGAGAGGTGCAAGGCAAGCTCAAGTAAGATAAGTAATTCCTGCAAGGCTGAAGAGGGTAAGTCCTTTGTAGAAGGCTGAAGAATCTTGCTTTGTGGGTAAGTTCTTGGATAGGTTGAAGATCTTAGCTTGTGTAATTAAGCCCTTGGTTATGTGGTTTATGTTTCTTGTAATCTTATCGTGATAAATAAGAGGACCAAGTTGCAAATCCTAGAGTCTAACCAACTCTAGGTAGTGGACTGACATAGCTCCTATGTTTAGGACATGGAACCACTCTAAACCACCTGTCCAAGTGCATGATATTCATTATCTCTTATCCTTGCTTTGTATGCTAGAATAGGATATCAAATTGCTACTTGCATTAGTTTTTACACTTCATTTAAATTGGTGGTCTAATAGATTTTGTGAAGTGTGTGTAGCTCTATTCACCCCCCCTCTAGAGCCCATCGATCCAACAAGTGGTATCAGAGCAGTTCTTCTCCAAGCTACTTCTACAAGTAGGAGAAGATGGGCGATTCAGCTCTTGGGTCACTCAACCTTGAAGGAAGCTTCTCCATGAGACCCCCGGTCTTCGACGACACAAACTTCTTATATTGGAAGAGGAGAATGCAATTCTATCTTCAAGGGGTGAGTTTCGAAATGTGGAAGATTGTCCATCTCAAGTATGAGGATCCAAAAGGCGACATCACCACATGGACGGAAGCGGAGATGAAGCGTGCTCAACTCAATGCTAAAGCCGTGAGCATCATCTACGCCGCCCTTACACCATCGGAGTTCAACCGCATCTCTTCGTGGGACACGGTGCATGAGATATGGCACAAGTTGTGTGTCACCTATGAAGGGACTGAGCAAGTCAAGGAGGCCAAGGTCTACATGCTTGGTGGTCTTCTTGAGAACTTCAAGATGGGGAAGAATGAGAGGGTAGCGGATATGTACACAAGGTTAAATGTCATCTTGAACAGCCTTGCAGCCCTTGGAAGTGTCATGGATAGAGGTACAATCAATGCCAAAATATTGAGATCTCTTCCAAAGAGATGGGAGCCAAAGGTCACCTCTATTGAAGAAGTCTACAAGCTAAGCGAGTTATCAACCGAGGAGCTTGTTGGTAACTTTCAAGCCCATGAACCTAGGCTTGACAAGCAAGAGGAAGAGGAGAAAAGAGAAGAGAAGGAATCAAAGAAGATAAAGGACACCGCCTTCAAAGCTCAAATTGAAGAAATGGTCCGACAACAACAACTTGCCATGAAGTCTCCCTGCCCTTCCTCAAGTGAAGATGAAGGTGTAAATGATCATGAAGCCAACTACTCAAAAGGGAAGCACTTCAAGAGCAAGCCCTCCTCCTCGACTCCAAGGTGCTACGAGTGTGGTAAAAAAGGCCACTACAAGAGTGACTGACCAAAGGTCAAGAAAAGCCATCATAAGAGCAGCCACAAGAAGGATGACAAGTACAAGAGAGAAGCAAAGTACAAAAGAAAAGACAAGAAGGAGAGAAGGTCCAAAGATGCAGCTCATGCGGTATGGGAATCCTCTTCTTCAAGCTCCTCAAGCTCCGAAGATGGAGAATGTCATCTTGCCCTCATGGCCTCTACAAGTGAAGATATAGTTGAGATAAATGAGGTAAGCAAAGTAAGTGATATTAGTTTACATGAGCTATCTAAGGAAACTCTTATTGACATGCTTAAATGAATGCCAATCATCTTTTGCTAAATGTAAATCTAAAAGGAAAAGATTAGGCAAAATAGTTGATGACCTTTATGCAAAAATTGACATTCTTGATGAAAATGAAAAATTACATCTAGATAGCATAGACTCCTTGCAAGGGAAATTTCTTGACCTTGAACTCCAATATAATGGAGTAGAGGTTGAGAATGGTACATATCTTAAAACTATTGAAAATCTTAAGATAGAAAACCAAAATTGCCTAGATGAGCTTGATACTCTTAAAGTTGAAAATGTTGAACTCAAGCTTATTGACGATGCTAGGAGAGAAGAATTCCATGCTTATCAAAGAGAAATAGTTGTTCTTAAATCTAAAAATGCTAAATTGCTTGCTCAAACAAATGATTTATCTTCTAGACCTATTTTGCCTAGAAATGAAGTTGCTAGCTTAACTCTAGAAAAAGACTCTCTTCTTACTAAAGCCCTCTGTCTTGAGGCCGACCTTTTGCATACTAGAGAAGATCTTGCTAGTTTATCTACTACTGTTGTAAATCTTAGTGATGATAATGCTAAATTAAGATCTACTTTGCAAAGGTTTCTTTCGGGTAAGAAATCCCTAAATGATGTTCTAGAGCACTCTACCAAACAAGTTGGTACTAATGGTCTAGGATATAATGGGATTACTCCAAAAGGTAAGAAGAAGAAGAAGGGTAAGAAAAAGAGTGTGGAACCTCCAATTTTCAATGGAGAGTCTTCCGGCTCTAAAAACCCCATGGTTTGTATTCATTGCAAATGTGATGACCACTATTCTACCTATTGCCCTTACAAGCCTAAGGGGACCAACCCAAAGATGAAATGGGTCCCCAAGCTAACCCCAGACCCCAAAGTTTGAGTTGGGTTCCGACATCCTCTTTTCTTGCAGGTTAAAAAGAAATGGATTGTTGATAGTGGCTGCTCTAAGCATATGACTGGAGAAATCAGCCATTTCAACAAATTTGTGAAAAAGAAAGGAGGATCGGTAACCTTCGGGGACAACAAGAAGGGTAAGGTTATAGGTGAGGGTGATGTAGGAAATGAATTATGCATTAAAAATGTATTGCTTGTTGATGGCCTACATCACAATTTAATTAGTGTTAGCCAATTATGTAATAATGGTTATCTTGTGCTTTTTACTTCTTTAGAATGCTTGCTTCTAGATTCCCTATCCTACAATGTTATATATAAGGGAACTAGAAATGGTAATCTCTATGTGATTGTTCTCGATGCTCTTAAGCCCATACTAAATAGATGCTTAGTTGTGGATAAAAACGATCTTTCGCTTTGGCATCGTCGTTTGGGTCATGTGAATTTGCATCAAATGAAGAAATTGAACAAAAAGGACTTGGTTCGAGGACTTCCTAAATTGGATTTTGAAAAGGATGAGGAATGTCAACCTTGTACACAAGGGAAACAAACCAAATCCTCCTTCAAATCCAAAGGAGTCATGAGTACCAAGAGAGTTCTTGAGCTTCTTCATATTGACCTTTTCGGACCAATGAGAACACAAACACTTCGTGGCTCCAAGTATTGTCTTGTTATTGTTGATGATTTTTCTAGATATACTTGGACTTTCTTTCTCGTTTCTAAAAGCGATACACTTGATGTTTTCTCGAGCTTTTGTAAACGAGTTGAAAACGAAGCTTCTTGCCATGTTGTTTCCATCCGTAGTGATCATGGGGGAGAGTTTGAAAATGATCTTTTTGAACGTTTTTGTGAAAAATCGGGTTACTCGCACAATTTCTCTTCTCCTCGCACACCTCAACAAAATGGAGTTGTTGAGAGGAAGAATAGATCGCTATAAGAGATGGCTAGGACCATGCTTCTTGAGTTTGACACTCCTAAGAAGTTTTGGGCTGAAGCCGTTAGCACCTCATGTTTTGTGCAAAACTGAGTTTTCACACATCCAACTTTAAAGAAAACCCCCTATGAACTATGGCGTGGTAGGAAGCCGTCTATTGATTTCTTTCATGTTTTCAGATGTCCTTGTTTTGTTTTAAACACTAAGGATTCTCTCGACAAGTTTGATCCAAAATCATACAAGGCTTTCTTCCTAGGCTATAGCACTACTAGCAGGGCATATAGAGTATTTAACATTGATCTATCTAAAATTGAAGAATCTATAAATGTTAAATTTATTGAAACTAACCCTGTTAGTAGCAAGCATATTGGTGATGATGATGTTGCAGATGAAATAATTCCTATCTTAAAAGATCTCAACATCAAAGATAAAGGCAAGCAGGTTGCATAAGAAGAAAAAGAAGAAGAAAAGAAGGATCCCACTCCCCGCTTTGCAAAGAATCACCCCAAGGAGTTGATCATTGGCCATCCGTTTGAGAGAGTGAGGACACGAGCTGCTCACAACAAAGAACAAGCATATAGTGCCTTCATCTCCCAACTAGAGCCAAAGAACATCAAAGAGGCCCTTGGTGATGATGAGTGGATCCTTTCCATGCAAGAAGAGCTTGAGCAATTTGAGAAGAACCGTGTGTGGACTCTAGTGCCAAGACCAAACGATAGAAAGATCATTGGCACCAAATGGGTCTACCGCAACAAGCTTGACGAGCAAGGAAAAGTGGTAAGGAACAAAGCAAGGTTAGTAGCACAAGATTACAACCAACAGGAAGGTATTGATTTTGATGAAACTTATGCTCCTGTTGCTAGATTAGAATCTATCCGTATGCTACTTGCTTTTGCTAGTTATAAAAATTTCTTGCTTTATCAAATGGATGTTAAAAGTGCATTTTTGAACGGTACAATCAAGGAGGAAGTATTTGTTGCTCAACCTCCGGGCTTTGAAAATGACAAATTACCCAATCATGTTTATTTGCTACAAAAAGCTCTCTATGGACTCAAACAAGCACCTCGAGCTTGGTATGAGAAATTAAAGAACTTTTTGTTAGATAATGGGTATGTCATGGGCAAAGTTGATTCTACTTTGTTTCTAAAACACACTTCTAACCATTTTTTTATCATACAAATATATGTTGATGATATCATTTTTGGCGGGACTGATCTTGATCTTTGCAAGGAGTTTAGTTCTCTTATGCAGAGTGAATTTGAAATGAGCATGATGGGTGAGTTGACCTTCTTCCTCAGCTTTCAAATCAAGCAAACAAAGGAAGGAAACTTCATCAACCAAGGAAAATACACAACTGAACTACTCAAGTGCTTTGGGATGGAGAACATGAAGCCGATGGATACACCCATGTCAAACACTGCCAAACTTGATAAAGATGAAGAAGGTGAAAAGGTAGATGAGAAGCTCTATAGAGGTATGATAGGAAGTTTACTTTACTTAACTGCCTCTAGACCTGACATTATGTTTAGTGTTGGATTGTGCGCTCGCTTTTAATCTTGCCCTAAGAAGTCGCATCTCACTACTATTAAGAGAATTTTGAGGTACTTAGCCAAAACTCAAAATTTTGGTCTATGGTACCCTAAATCAAGGGATTTTACTCTTACGGCATATAGTGATGCGGATTATGCAGGGTGTTTGATTGATAGAAAGTGCACAAGTGGCACTTGCTTCCTTCTAGGACCATGCTTAGTGTCTTGGTTCTCCAAGAAACAAAGCACAGTGGAATTATCAACTACCGAAGCTGAATACATTGCATCCGGGAGTTGTTGTGCACAGGTCCTATGGATGAAGCAAATGCTCCAAGACTTTAACATATTTTTTGATGCTTCTCCTATCTATTGTGACAATACTAGTGCAATTAACCTTTCTTATAATCCTATATTGCATAGTAGAGCTAAACATATAGAGGTTCGCCATCATTTTCTTCGTGACCACATTGCCAAGAAAGATATCTATATCACACATGTGGACACAAAAAATCAGTTGGTGGACATTTTTACAAAACCCCTAGCTAGAGATCAATTTAACTTTATTCGATCTAAACTGCTCATTATTGATTTAAATGATATTGCTATGTGATCTAGCTAGTGATCTATATCCTATATGCTTGCTCATGTCATTCTTCACCTTATGTTGCCTATACATGCTTGCTTATGCTATTTTTTTGTCAATCAATATGCCTAGTTTTTGGCTTGTTTTTGGGTTTTTATCGAATTTCACGTTTTATCGCTAAATAGTGCCCAATGATGAGCAAAATGTGCCTAGGTATGTTATTTATGCATAATAGAATGGAAAAATAAATTTGATAGGCATGTATGTGGCTAGAATCTAAGATTTAGTTTGCTAGGTTAGGTTGACCATCGATCGAGTTTCACCCCTAAAAACTCGACCGATCAGGAGCCGAGAGTGGTTCTTCAGTGACCAATCGGTCGAGTTGTCCTGTCTCAGAACTCGACCGATCGACGGGCTGCGCCAACTTAAAACTTAGGATCGGCCGACTATTTTCCCTTGCAACTAGAAAATAGTCGACCGATTCCTTTTCTCTTGGCCCGTGCTCTCCACCCTAGCCCTAACCCTTCCCCGTTCCCAGCCCTAGGGTGCCCTAGCAGCTTGCTCCTGACCTTCCCGGGCGACGGCTGTGTGTTCTTGTTGGGTTTTGAGGTTCGTTTTTGCTTGTGTGTGCATTTTCTCCTCTAGTTCTTGCTTCCATGGCTTCCCACAGGAGAAAATGACCTGCCCCTAGCAATGCCCCAGCTTCCTCCTCGACCCAACAGTTGATTCCTTTTGATAACACCACGTTTGTCTCTCTAGAGGCTGTCAATAGGTATAAGGATCTCCTTCCTAGGTCTCCTTTTCCTTTCCACCCCCTAGTTGGTCCAACTCGTTTTCAAAACCATATCAACTCCATCGCACAGCTTCTTGCACATCACAACCTTTCCGCCTTTGCGATCGAGAGTGACTTCTTCAACAATCAGTTAACTAGTACCAAAGCAGTTCACGAGTTCTATGCTAATCTACGCTGGAACTATGATTCGATTGTTCCTCCGCCAAATACCGAAATAGTCCTAACATCGATGATCGCCGGTCGTCGGTTTCAACTCTCCGAGGAGACTTTCAATCTCTATCTTGCCGGAGATGAAGAAACCACTACTTGGCGCCGGGGCTATGACGAGTATTTTGATCTTTTAGACCCGAAAGCCTTTTACAAACATCATGAATTGACTTTACCGGATATTCATCGATATTTGAAAAAGCCTGACGTGGCCTATAAGAAGCGGTCCACCCTTCCCTCCTCCTCCCTTGACCTCCGGAAGCGCATCCTAGCCCTTGTGCTTAACTGCAACATCCATCCAAAGCGCAATCAAACGGATATTGCAGAAAACACAGCGGTTTTGATGTATTGTTTGTTGAACAACATAGGTGTCAAGTGGGGTCGTTACATTCTTCATCACATGACCTGCTTTGACAAAGGCAAGAACACCAAGGGCACCCACCCTCCCTATCCAGCCTTGATCTGTGGTCTCTTCCAGTTCGCCACTGACAAATCACTCTTTTCCGACTTCCATTACCCGGTTGCTCGAAAGGGAGTGTGCATTAGTGAAACCACTCTTCTAAAGTCTGTGCCTGCCCCTGGTGCTTCTGGCTCTGCCTCTGCCTCTGCCCCTGCTTCTGGTGCCCCTCCCACCTCCACCTAGGCTCCACCCCCGCAGCCCCACCCTCGCCCTAGCCGTGCGTCTTTCAGAGCATCCAATGAAACCCTTCTAGGTTACATGATGCATGAACAGGCGTACAATCGCCAGGTCCAGGATCATCTCCATCAGGATTTGTGTTCGATCATGTCTACCATGAACCTATCCTGCTCTTCACCCTACCCATCATACCAGCCTTATCCGGGTAGTGCTTATGCCTCCTATGCATATGAGCATTACTTTCCTGCTCCACCACCGTATGCTGCCGAGCCTTCCGCTGCTGCTCCACCTCAGTATCCCTCCAGTAGCTCTACTCCTGCTTATCTACCGCTTCCTGCTGGCCCCCTGGCCACTCTGCTCACGTCCTTGGGGGACTCTTCTCCTTCCTTTCCGCAGGCCCAGGAGCTCCTAGCTCTTGGCATGTCGTGGGCTGAGCAGAATGCCCGCTGGCCCGGTCGCTCCTTTGGTCCTGCTGACGAGGAGATGCCCGACCAGGATGAGGATGCCGACGAGGATGCTGATGGTGATGGTTCTTCTGCCGAGGATGGCGATGATGGTGCTGGTTCTGCTGCTGGCACAACTGCCTCGCCTTCGGATGGTGATGAGGACTACAGCCCCGGCGATGACGAGGACACAATTGACTTCGATAGCTTCGATGTCTAGGAGGTTGTCTTAGATTATAGTTTAGCATGTCTATTATATATCTTTCTAGACTCTTTTGTATAAGAAACATCCTGGCACATTAGTCTGAGCTGTACTTTTTTCTTATTCTCTATTTTCTTGCTTTTTATGGTTGTAGTAGCTTATGAGAACATATGTCTGTGTTGGAATATTATTTCTACACCTTGGCTATTTCCTCCGTGCTATCTTATGCTTGGTGTTTGATGAGATATATTTTGATTCTGACTTGGATTGTATGTTTCTCCTCTATGGTTGTATGTTATATGCCTTTACACTGTTGTTTATCATCTTTTGCATATCTGTGTGGTTGAGTCTTGGCGAAGACCTAGTTTTTGCTCTTCTACACCCCCTTCCTTTTTGATAATGTCAAAAGGGGGAGAAATATTTCATGGTCTGAAACTCAATCATATTGTTTTTATGGTGATAATACTATTGCTTTCTTGCCTAAGTGATCCTTTTCTTGTAAATTTGCCGATTGATCATATGACATGTAAGGGATTACATATTACATGGATTTTGGCTTTGCTATGTATAGAAAACCTAACATGCAGGTGAGAGGAAGCATAAATTGAGGGGGAGCAATTCCAATTGTTCTTATCATGAATCCCCCTAATTCACAAGGCAAAGGTTTAATTTTCTTATCCTTTTCAATATGTTTGAGGAATGGTTTGTCATTGTCAAAAAGGGGGAGAATGTTGACCTAGAGGTTGTACATTACCTATATTTTGATAATGACTTAACCATTCCATTCATATGTATCTAACATGTGCGTTAAAGATTGTTTGCAGACATTAGGTACATGAAAAGGATCACATATACAAGCCCTAGAATGGGCCAAGTGCAAGCCAAATTGACTACAAGTGTGCAATTTA
Source organism: Alisma plantago-aquatica (assembly GCA_963693085.1). NCBI lineage: Eukaryota > Viridiplantae > Streptophyta > Magnoliopsida > Alismatales > Alismataceae > Alisma > Alisma plantago-aquatica. Next base: position 67,260,904 of record OY856412.1, read on the forward strand.
GGATTTCCATGTAAATCACCTTAGAACATAAATGTAATCACTTGTAACGATGAATATGCTTGTAACTTAGAAGAGAAAAATGTTTGGGACAAAATTCACCAAGTGCTAATCACTTTTATTGCAAATTAGAAAATCCATTTCAGGCACTTGATCGGTCGAGTTTCCCACCCTGAAACTCGACCGATCATCCTGAGTCGATTTTCTGAAGATTGCAATCGGTCGAGTTGTGCACTCACAGAACTCGACCGATTGGGTTGTAGGCCAATTCCAGTTGGAATGGTCGGTCGAGTTTCCTCAGGACAAACTCGACCGATCAATTCAACATCGAATTGCCTGCTACCTGATCGGTCGAGTTACACCCATTGATACTCGACCGATTGCACTGTACGGAGTTTGCAGAAAAAGTAATATGACCGTTGGTGAATTGTTTTGGGCAAAAATATAGCCGTTTTCTTGAAGGAAAAACGACCACTTATGCACCCAAGTGTCCCACAACATAAAGGGCCACCCTCAACTATAAATAGAACCCCTTGGACTTCATTCCAAGCTGCTCTTCCATTGCAAACTTGGTTCTAGCTTAGTTGAGAGTATTCCAAGCCCTTGAGCCCCTTTCTCTCTCTACCTTCAAGACAAATTCGTGAGTGAGATTGGTTCCTTTGTATGAGAGCTATCCTTTGTGCTATGTAAAGCTCTCTCTTCTTTCTTCCCACCTCCAAATCAAATAGAAGATTGATTGAAGCTTCTTCTCTGAGTGAAAGAGGAGTTGCTGTTGTTCTTCTCCGAGTGAAGGGGAAGATGTGTTGCTGATCTTCAAGAGTGAAGATTGATCGTTTCTCCAGCTCCCTTGGTGAAGGGAAAACGTGGGCAAGCTCTCCAAGTGAAGGAGAGGTGCAAGGCAAGCTCAAGTAAGATAGGTAATTCCTGCAAGGCTGAAGACAAAGGTGAGATTGGGTAAGTCCTTTGTAGAAGGCTGAAGAATCTTGCTTTGTGGGTAAGTCCTTGGATAGGTTGAAGATCTTAGCTTGTGTAATTAAGCCCTTGTTTATGTGGTTTATGTTTCTTGTAATCTTATCGTGATAAATAAGAGGACCAAGTTGCAAATCCTAGAGTCTAACCAACTCTAGGTAGTGGACTGACATAGCTCCTAAGTTTAGGACATGGAACCACTCTAAACCACCTGTCCAAGTGCATGATATTCATTATCTCTTATCCTTGCTTTGTATGCTAGAATAGGATATCAAATTGCTACTTGCATTAGTTTTTACACTTCATTTAAATTGGTGGTCTAATCGATTTTGTGAAGTGTGTGTAGCTCTATTCACCCCCCTCTAGAGCCCATCGATCCAACATATATATATATATATATATATATATATGTATATGGTATATATTCATTGCTCGCATGGGTAAATAAATTTAGTTATCCATGGATCTATTTTGTAACAGGGGTCTGTCCTTGTTGTCATTGTCTTTAGGAGGTATCTATTCCTGTTCACATGATCTTTGGTAGGGGAATCATATATAATCACCCCCTTTAGAGTTTCCATGTGGCCTTTTGATTGGATGCTTTCTAGTGTAGCAACCCCCATAGAAATCTGACTAGTACTCCTCCTCTTCTCTTTCACCCACCAGGTCTGACTGGTTGCATGTTGATCTCAACATGGTAGGCGTCTGTTTCTAAAAATAAGGTTGTAACATCATCAAACCTTCTCTTTTTGTTATTTCACTTCTCATGCATTTTCTCTAAATATATGGGTGAGTGCTAATAATTGTTAGGGATATATTATATCTTTCCTATCATATTACTTTTCGACCAAGGGTTTCTCATATCCACCATTGTTCTACTGGTGTGTGACTGTGATATCATTCTCTACCAATGTTATACCAATATCACTACTTTGATATAGTTCTCCACCAATGTCCTACCAACATGAATTTTTCAACTTTTCTGAAGGAATGTTTGACGAAAAATATTCATCTTAGCCCATTGTAATTAACAACAATACTCCTATCTCCATTCTTAAGTTGAATAGAGAAAAGTACCTACTTTGGATGACTTATATCCAAACCATCATGGAGTCTAAATACAAGGTGAAGTTAATTGAAAAACTTTTTGAGGTACCCTTGAATGGAAATGGAGAAACTACCAAGTCAACAATTGGCTATGGAACAACATGGAAGATTGCCTTCAAGTACATGTTTTATAAGACTATGAAGAAATTGTGGGGCGTTGTCTATCATCACTACACATAGAAAAAGAATGCTTTGAGGGTTCATAAAATATAGGATTAATGGTTTGGTGAAAATCAAGGTGATAAGACCCTTGATGAATACTTTGATTCCATTGTCATCTTGTCTCCACAACTTGACCATTTCCAACATGTCTCTCCTATGGATTAAGCCAAAGAACGATTCAATCTTATTATGTAGAGATTTTTCAGTTGCCTCCATCCATCCTATGATCTAGTATACAACATTATCTTGATCAGTGATATCTTTCCCACTCTAAAAGATGACTTCTCTTATCTCCAACAGTTTGATGTTAGCCACTTGTCCTTTATTCCACCAGATTCACAACTTGCGATTGTTGTCATTGCATGTAGATGATGATGTGTCCATGAACGCCCCCTAGGACACAATGCACTTTATGTCAAAAGTTATTCCACCTTTAGGAAAGTTCTATCAAAAGCATGATCATTCCTGGGCACAGTCGTAGCACTGGGGCTTCCCATATTGCCCAAATGTTAGACAATCCATTTGTTTCCATATCATCAGTCGAGTATGATCAACTTCTGCATACTTGTCAATATAATCCTCCACAATCCACATGATCTTAGGATTCCATGACCATGCAATCAACTACGATAGCTTCTGAACTTCTGGCCTCCAACTAAGGTCATGGCGGGACCTCCATGATGGCATCCAATTCTCCTTGAATTGATGATTTTGGGGCCAACCAACATATGGTTGTGTCACGGAACTAGAATCCCAGTCCCATGAACTAAACAAATACCAAAGACAACATGCGGAAGCATGAAATGCTTAACATACATGAACAAATAAAAAAGAAGTATGCACCAACATAATCTCAACATTCAACAATATATTATTAAGCAACATCCTTTAATTACAAGATTTCATTTACATAATGAAGTGTCACATTGTCCAAGTCTTGCTCATGTACACTACGGATCATACAACAAGTACACCTAGCATAGATCACCAAGCCCATCAACCTTCTAGCCATCTCTAAACCTAAAAACAAAATACGAGAAATGGGTCAACACACGAGGTGTTGAGTATGGGGCAGAAAGATACATATATATGTATAAGCTTTGCATATTTGAAAAGATTTCAAGACTAAACAAACAAGAATAAACATGTTAACTGTTTAACAAAATGCAAAAGCATATTTTATGTCATTTCACTCCATTATACCAACAATATCAAGTATGTATAAGGCCTTTGACCATCTTCCCGTCAGAAGGGTACATAAGGGTGCTCAAGATTAGCTAACCCTTTCATACGAGAGGGACCTCAAGGCCATCGCCAAGAACTAACCATTTTTCAACAATTTTATTATGGAGTTCTACATATATATATATGTGTGTGTTGAAGTTATAAAACCGACGAGGCAAACATTGAGTAAGACATAGCAATACTGCATGGCAATATTTTTTTTTTGATTGCCGGGGGAAACCCACCCCCCTAGGCGGAGGCCAGATAGCAGGGATGGTAAACCTGGGAGACCCGTGCGCCCACACACCAGTATCTCAATAAGTCGCATCAGAGGCCGGCTGACGCTGCGGGAAATTCATTTCCGAACAGTGCTTCCAGCGGGAGTCGAACCCGAGACCCTTCGTGAGGGGCCCCGAGCTGCGACCAGCTGGGCTACTGCTCGCCGGCTTACTACATGAGTTTTCAATATTTGAACACTACAATCATACAATCATACAATACATGTCTTTTCAAGAAAGAAAGAGATATTCATATAACTAGATAAGGACCATACCTGATTTAGAGATTCTTAAGTTAACACGTCCATTACCATATAGATCATAAGCCAACTTGATTAACAACAAGCTTACACATATGCATTAGATTCTCATCATTAACCCTAATTAGATGCATTTTAGGGTTTTGTCCAACATAGGTTCCAAGTTTCTTATTAGTTCATTAAATGATCTTCTACTGATTTAGAGGTCATCATGATGGTGTGGTTTGAGTTTCATGCCATTCCAAACATGATCATATCAAGATTTAGGTAATCTGTGCACATTATAGGGTCAAAGACTCATAATAGGGCATACAAGGTTGTGATCCAAACATTACAAGGATCCAAGCATAAAGAATGGTTTAGGTCAGCAAGAAATAGAACATAAGAACCACATTCAAAGTAAGGTGATGTCCACCAGAGTCTAGGCATCAAACCACCAACATGGGGCACAAACATTCAATCATACTTGCAATTATCATATTAGCATACTTATGTCATCAAGAGTATAAGGAGGGTTATAAGGCTTCCCAAGGGCCCCAATAGCATAAAATACTGATCTCATGATTGTTTAAGCATTTGGAGTCATTAGGTAGAAAGGTTAGCATCAAAAGAGCAATGTACAACATTATATTCCAATCTAGTCACATATGTACAAAAAGGAGTCATTGCTTAGCAATAGGAATAGTATGACCTTCATTAGGGCTACAAAGACATTAGTGTTACTGATTTAAGGATTAGGGATAGATTGAGTAATTAAGATCCAAGTTTTGCATCATAATCATACATCAACTATATTCCATATGATTAACATATGCATCTTTTGTGAAAATAGGGAATAAACGATGGAGTTAGGCCCTAAAACCTAGTCCATTGTGTAGATATTTTTGAAAGGATCAATTTGATATATAATTTTGTATACTTTGGCCCTAGGAGTTGAGAGTTATCATTTTTGTAAGAATAAGCCATTAATCTGAATATTGAGTAGAGAGGAGCTATTTACCAGAAATAAGAAAAACGAGAGCCGTTGATCTTTGGTCAATGCTTGACCCACGCAGAAGATCAACGGCCGAGAGGTGTCTCTCTCTGGCCACGTGCGTGTGAAGGAAAAGGGGGTGGGTGATCTGTGGTCGTTGATCTCAGTCTCGGTCAACCCTTGACCTTGATCCATCGATCACAGGTCATCGTCCAAGCAGCAGTAGCCCGCGTGCGTGAGCACAGTCGCGCTGCGGCGGAGGGTGGCCAGAGTAAAAGGGGCATATGCAAGAGAGGGTGCCAGAGGGGAAGGAGAGGTGCCATTTAGATTTGTTGGGGTAGGCTGAAGGTGGTAGGGGGGTTTTATAGGTGGTTTGGGTTAGGGTTAGGGCTTCTCGAAGGGGGCACACCTCAAGCTGGAGGCGGGCTCCCTTGGCTCTCAAGCCATGGTTTTACACAATAAAGGGGTGCGAAAGGTTCAAGAGAGTGAGGGGAAGATATTGGTCATGAAAATGGGATGAGAGAGGAGTCAATAGGGGGTTGGGTTGAGTGTTAGGAGAGTCGGGTCCATGGTGGACCTTCCAAAAAGGGCACAAGGAGGAAGATGACCTGGCCCCGTTGGATTTCCCATCTAATGGTCGCTGGGCCGCATGCCGGTTCAAGGGTGGGGCTCAGTTCACATCCAATTGAGGCTGGTTCAATGGGATCAGATTGCAATTCATTAAGTTGTGGCTGGGTTGAGACAATCAAGTGCCTACGCGCTAGATGGGCCGAGCCCAGTAAGGTATAAAAAGGAAAAAAACAAGGGATAAAATGGATAGATCTTAGCATAATCATAACAAATTTTAGGTAGGTCCAAATGATCTCAAATTTGGAACATAGCTTCAAGATAGGGTCTAGAACACTTGTGAAAAATTACATATCAAAATGAGCATGTATGATCAAATATTTAATCAAATGATTCAAGGGCTCAAAAACACTAGGATTTCATGCATATATGTGCATCATATTTACTCAAAATGTGGAATATTTGATTTTGATGGACATTATAGAGTTATGAAGTCATAGGATACATAAAGAGTGAGGAATTCAAGTAATAAAAGTAATTATGCACAAATAGGAGAAAATTCACTTTGTCACATCCTTCCCTCAAAGAAATTTCATCCTCAAAATTTGTCCTAGATCATAGCTAAGAGTCAAAGTCAAATCCACCGAGCATAGATATCCCACCATGGTTGTTAAGGCATTCTTTGCATGGGACACACACTTAGGTTATCATCACCGAGGGTGTACCCCTCTAGATTATAAAGATATTTTGCTTATCTTTCTATCATATTATGACATCATCAAGGCATTAAGGTTTTCTCAATCCTTAGTATCCCTCCACTAAGGTTTTGTTTATATCTCCATACGAGACCAAGGTGTATTATCAAAATCTATGTTTATCAATTCTCAAGCGAACATGTTCACAATCATGACTTCTAAAAGTGATCACCACAAGACGTGTAGACTTCATCATTATACTATATTTAATGTATGTTTAAGTTTCTCCCCAAAATTTTACCAACTTTCCCAAATCATGTTCATCAATTTCACATTTTAGATTTGAAATTAAGTAATTTATTTATCTTGTTTGTTCGAGTTATCATCCCAAGAGCATCATCATATCGAGTTAGTCATTTTTTTCACTGGTTATGAGATTAGTCGTGTTACCCCTGATTATTCATGCTAGGATCTCTAGACATCACTGTATCAAGTTCATGATTTCAAAGCTAAATCTTCCATGTATAGTATTATTTCATACTAGGTCTAGTTTATGAGAGGGGCTTATCATGCATATTGAAGTTTTTAAATGTAAGTGAGATATTTCATGTACCAAGCTTCATTCGAGGAACAACATTATTGCCATCATAGAGGTTTTGAAACTTTCTCACTTGTATCTAGAAAGAGATCTGCAAGCTCAAACCACTCAAGCTAAGACATATATATATGTCCAACAAGACATGCTAACCACAACCATCTACCCATAAAGGATTTCTACCCTGCCATCAAAAACAAGGGAAACCACTAGATTCCTTTATATACAACTACTAACATGAGTATGAGGCTCGTCATGGATATCATGTACGTCATATTAGGGTCTTGAGACATCTCCCTCACTTGTAAAGCAAGCATCAAAATTTCCAATTACCTCTTTCTCTAGGGTTAGGTATTTTCCTAGGACATCTAGGGTTCAACATTTTCAAGGAAACCACATGCTAGTCACTCAACTCATATACTCAGAAGTATTCTAGATAGGGACTCATCGTCATGTATTTCATCGTGCATATTTTCAACAATTCATATATTTTGGACTTTAGGTACTCTAACCTTCTCCCGTGGTGGGTTGAATCTTATCAAGAGGTCACCCCTTTTGTATGTCCCATGCTAGAGGTCCTTCTCTATAAATAGGTTGGGCCGCATGTTGGTCTCAAACCATATATCACACATCGTATCTCAACACATACAAGTCTAGGCACAAGCAAGCCTGCCAACCGGCTAGCTATGTTTAGCACATCAACCAAGTCATATGTATCATACAAGGTGCTAGGTTTAGCTAGGTTTTCATGGTCAAACTCATCTCATATAGTTAAACATACTTGACCTTCCTCAAATAACTTGGGTCTTATCAACATCAACATCATCATCAATATCATAATCATTGTCACATTAGGTTATCTAGTCTACTCACTAGACTAACATCTATCATGGCTCTAAACAACTCTAGATACTACAACTAAACTCTCTCATCTATACTTGATGTTACTTCTCTTTCTCTTAGGTTACATGGACACTCACTGCCTTTCTGGGTGTGGTAACATTTTTCATAGGTACATATACTGGTACTTGAAATAGATTTTCTCCAATGTTGAAACATTCGATGAAAGCCACCATACTCCATTTGAATAAAACCAAATCCAAAATGAGTTACCACACTCATGAGGTAGTCTAATACCATGATACCTAGAGAACTAGAAAGAACATGATGCACACCTATGTAGACATCCTAAGCACATGTCGTGAATCATATGTAAGGAGGTAATTTACACAAATCTACACCTAGTTCTAGAACATCTAGGTTCTAACCTAGAGGCTAAGTCAACGTAGTCCACAAAGGACAACATATTAAGTTTCTAGGGTTAAGATGTAAGGTGAATTTAGTTTTTGTTTCATGTGAGAAATGTTTGGTGTAGTTATTGTTCATGCTCTGATACCATCTATCATGGAATCAGAATCCCAATACCATGAACCAAACAAATACCAAAGACAACATGCATAGGTGTGGAATGCTTAGCATACATGAACAAATAACAAGAAGTATGCACCAATATAATCCTAACATTCAACAATATATTATTAAGAATCATCCTTTAATTACAAGATTTCATTTACATAACGAAGTGTCACATTGTACAAGTCTTGCTCATGTACACTACAGATCATACAACAAGTACATCCATCATAGCTCACCAAGCCCATCAACCTTCTAGCCATCTCTGAACCTAAAAACAAAATATGAGAATTAGGTCAACACATGAGGTGTTGAGTATGGGGCAGAAAGATACATATATATGTTTAAGCTTTACATAATTTGAAAATATTTTAAGACTAAACGAACAAGAATAAACATGTTAACTATTTAATAAAATGTGAAACCATATTTTATGTCATTTCACTCCATTATACCAACAATATCAAGTATGTATAAGGCCTTTGACCATGTTCTCGTCGGAAGGGTTCGTAAGGGTACACAAGATTAGCTAACCCTTTTATACAAGAGGGACCTCAAGGCCATCGCTAAGAGATAACTCTTTTTCAACAATTTTAGAATGGAGTTATATATATGTGTGTTCAAGTTATAAAACTGACGAGGCAAACATCGAGTAAGACATAGCAATACCACATGGCAATATTTGAGCAAGTAAACAAACAAGCATACAATACATGTCTTTTCAAGCAAGAAAGTGATATTCATATAACTATATAAGGCCCATACCCGATTCAAAGATTCTTAGCTTAACACATCCATTACCATCTAGATCATAAGGCAACTTGATTAACAACAAGATTACATATATGAATTAGATTCTCATCATTAACCCTAATTAGATGCATTTTAGGGTTTTGGCCAAGATAGATTCCAAGTTTCTTATTAGTTCATTAGATGATCTTGCACTGATTTAGAGGTCATCATGACAGTGTGGTTTGAGTTTCATGCCATTCTAGAGTTCCAAGCACTTTATATGATCATATCAAGATTTAGGTAATATATGCACATTATAGGGTCAAAGACTCATAATAGGGTATACACGGTTATGATCCAAACAAGACATGTATCCAAGCATAAAGAATGGTTTAGGTCAGAAAGAAATAGAACATAAGAACCACATTCAAAGTAAGGTGATGTCCACCAGGGTCTAGGCATCAAACCACCAACATGGGGCACCAACATTCAAGCATACTTGCAATTGTCATATTAGCATACTTATGTCATCAACAATATAAGGAAGGTTATAAGGCTCCCCAAGGGTCCCAATAGCATAAAATATTGATCTCATGATTGGTTCATCATTTGGAGTCATTAGGTATCAAGGTTAGCATCAAAAGAGCAATGTACATCATTATAATCCAATATGGTCACATATGTACAAAAAGGAGTCAATCTGAGAAATAGGGATAGTAGGACCTTCATTAGGGATACAAAGACATTAGTGTTACTAATTTAAGGATCAATGATACATTGAGTAGTCAATATCCAAGTTTTTCATCATAATCATACATCAACTATATTCCATATGATTAACATATGCATCTTTTGGGAAAATAGGGAATAAACGATGGCATTAGGACCTGAAACCTAGTGCATTGTGTAGATATTTTCGAAAGGATCAATTTGATATATAATTTTGTATACTTTTTCCCTATGAGTTGAGAGTCATCATTTTTGCAAGAACAAGCCATTAATCTAAATATTGAGTAGAGAGGGGCTATTTACCAGAAATGAAGAAAAATGAGGGCCGTTGATCTTCAGTCAATGCTTGATTTGTGCGGTAGACTGACGGACGAGAGGCATCTCTCTCCGGCCATGTGTGTGTGAAGGAAAAGGGGGCAGGAGATCTGTGGTCATTGATCTCGATCTTGATCAACCCTAGACCCTGATCCATCGGTCACTGGTCGTCGTCCAAGCAGCAACAACCCACGCGCGCGAGCACGATCGTGCTGCGGCGGAGGGTGGTCGGAGCAAAAGGGGCGTATGCGAGAGTGGGCATGAGAGGGGAAGGAGAGGCACCATATAGATTCATGGGGGTAGGCCAAAGGTGGTAGGGGGTTTTATAGGTGGTTTGGGTTAGGGTTAGGGCTTCCCGATGGGTGCACACCTCAAGCTGGCGACATGCTCCCTTGGCCCCCAAGCCACAGTTTTGCACAATAAAGGGGTGTGAAAGGTTCGAGAGAGTGATGGGAAGAGATTGGTCATGAAAACAGGGTGAGAGAGGAGTCTATAGGGGCTCGATTCGAGTGTTAGGAGAGCCTGGTCCATGGTGGACCTTCCAAAATAGGCACACAAAGGAAGATGACGCCATTGGATTTCCCATCCAACGGTCGCTGGGCCGCACGCTGGTTCAAGGGTGGGGCTCGGTTCATAGCTAATTGAGGCCAATTTAATGGGATCAAATCCCAGTTGATTAAGTTGTGGCCGGGCTGAGACAATCAAGCGCCCAGGCACTAGATGGGCCGAGCCCAGTAAGGTATAAAAAGGAAAAAAATAAGGGCTAAAAAGGGTAGATCTTAGGAAAATCATAACAAATCATAGGAAGGTCCAAATGATCTCAAATTTGGAACATATCTTCAAGATAGGGTTTATGTATTTTATGAAAAATTACAAATAAAAAAGAGCATGTATGATCAAGTCTTTAATCAAGGATTCAAGGGTTTAACAACACTAGTATTTCATGCATATATGTGTATCATATTGACTCAAAATGTGGAATCTTTGACTTTGGTGGACATTATAGAGTTATGAAGTCATAGGAGACATAAAGAGTGAAGACTTCAAGTAATAAGAGTAATTATGCACAAATAGGAGAAAATCCACTTTGTCACAGGTTGATATGAGACACCTCCTTTTCTCCACTAAACCACATAATCCTACCTTATATGTCACTCTGGAAGATGTGTCCATTACAATTGTTCAACAATGTGGAAGTGTTAATATATCACCTAGTCTCAAGCTTCAGTATGTTCATAATATTCCTCATTTCCTTTTAATTTAATGTCTATTCTTAAGTTAGTTGATACCTTTTCTTGCAATGTCATGTTTTGTAGCCACAATTTTTTTGATGGAGGATACTCATACTTTCCAAATGAGTGGTTCAACTTCCAAAGATGTTTACCTTTTATTAATTTGGTGATGTCTTTCTATATTTTATCCTTGTGAGCACACTTCTTCAGATTCACCAACATTACATTGATCCTTCTCTTGAGAAGTTGATACATTTGAGGTCTTCTATATATAGTTTATATTTTTTCCCACGTGACTCATGTGAGTTTTAGAAGCATCATAGGAGTTCTTTTCCTATTAAAACTAGTCTCTATTCTAAATATATATTTGATGTTATTCATAGTGACATTTGTGGTCCCTTTCAAACCACTAGTTTTAATGGATTCCAGTATTTTATTTCCTTTGTTGATGATTTATCTCGCATGACATGGTTATATCTGTTGAAATCCTATTATGAGATGATTGGGTTTTTCCAAAATTTTCATAAAATGGTTTCAACACAATTTAATAGTTCCATCAAGATAATTTGGGATTAAGAGAGAAAGATTTCTCCCCCCCTCTCCCATGCCTATGGCAGAGGCCGAACGCCCAGGAGGGTGGTAAATGAAGGTGGCAACTGGGATTCAAACCCGGGTCCCTTCATGAGTAGACACCGTGCTTGACCACTTGAGCCACTCCTTGTCGGCCCATCAAGATAATTTAGAATGACAATGCTTTAGAATAAGTTGCAACTCAAGCATTTTCTTTATGTTCTAAAACTAGAATCATCCATCAATGTTCATTAACTCACAGCCCACAACAAAATGGGATGATAAAACATAAAAATCATCATTTATTTGATGTCTCTCATGCTCTTATGTTTCATGGTAAATTACCTAAGCCTTATTGGTCTAAGATTGTTCTCATAACCTGCTACCTTACAATCGAAAACCATCTTCTATTCTTGAGAACTAGAACCCCTTTTAGTTATTTTCCCTGAGTAAATAGATTTCCATCTCCCTTTGCATGTTTTTTAGGTGTACTTTTTTGTGTGCAAAACTTTGATCCAAAAGCAAATAAACTTGATCCCTCTATATCCAGATGGTTTTCCTTGCCCATTCTACCTTGCAAATGATTATCAATGTTATAATCCAAGAAATCGTCATATGTATGTCTCTATTGACATTACTTTTCATGACTCTAATATATTCTTTGATCCTATATCCTCTCAACCTTTACCTCAGTCTCTCACTGAGTTTGTTGAGCTTGATCTTTCTGACATAGTGGATCATGAACCCATTACACACCCTCTTGTCACTCCTCCTTCGGAACAAGACCTAGCACCAATGTTCACATCTGAGGATCTAGCACGCCCTATGTCTCTTTGAATAGGTATCTTGTTTTTCAACTTTGCCACCCTATATCTCATACTTGTTTTCTATCCAAGCTTTCCCAATCATCTAAAACCATTGCCTAACACCTCCACTCTATCCATATTCCCAAAAAATATTATGAGGTCCTTCAACACCCTAGTCAGAAAACTATGATGCTTGAGAAAATGACAACGTTGCATGAGAATGGGACATAGGATCTTGTCCCTCCTCCTCGAAACTATAATATATTTGATTGTAGGTCAATCTTATCTATAAAATTTAATTCAAATGGATCGGTGGAATGAACTAAATCGCATATTATTGTCAAAGGATTCACCCAAACATATGGTATTGATTTCTTTGAAACCTTCTCATTGGTCACCCACATTACTTTTGTGAGGATAGTAATCTCCCTTGACACTCACATGGACTGGACTTTGCTCCAGCTTGACATAAAAGATGCCTTCCTTCATGGTGATTTAGGGGAGGAAGTTTATGTGAAACAACCTTTGGGTTTCTGTACTCAAGGGGAATCATCCCAAATAATTTGTCATTTCAACTTCTCTTTGTGTGGTCTCAAGAAATCACCACGACCCTGGTTTATAAAATTGAATGGTGTTCTTTCTATCCTGGGTTTTTCCAAGTCATCTAGTGATCATAGTATATTCTTTAATTCTTCTCAAGATTGAATATTCACTCTCGTTGTCCATGTTGATGATAACATTATTACAGATAATGATTCTTATGGGATTTCAACACCGAAACATACACTCCATAAACAATTTCATACCAAGGATCTAGGAAAACTTTGCTTCTTCTTGGGCATAGAGGTGATACATTCTCATTAGGACACTTATTTATCTTAGCAGAAGTACGTCCACAACCTCTTGAAGGACTTTCCTATGCTGAATTCTAAGCATGTTTTATCGCCTATGAACTATCAAAACAAAGTTATGTCTGAGGGGGAGTCCTTTTCTGCTCCTAAAAATATTGACGCACGGTTGGGAAGCTCATCTATCTTACAATACCAGACATATATTGACTTTAATGTTAGTGTTGGTAGTAAACACATGGCTAAATGTCTTACGTTATACTGGAGTCAAGTAAAACATATACTGTGCTACCTGAAAGTGAACCTAGCAGAGGTCTCCTCTACAAGGAATCACAATCTCCAGATATCTCTTTGACCTACTATGTGGATATTGATTGGGTTGGATATGTGAATATTAGGGGATCGATTTATGGCTTTTGTGTTCTCTTGGAAGGTTATATTGTCATATGACAAAGTAAGAAGCAATATGTTATGAATTATTCTAGTACTAAGGTAGAATATTGCACCATGACATACACCTTTTAAAATATAACGGGTGACATCTATTCATTGTGAATTAATTTTTCCTCTATCTTCTCTAGCAACTCTCAAGTGCAATAATGTAGAAACTATTCTTATAACTACTTATCCAATTTTTCATGAACACACCAAGCACGTTGAGGTTGACTTCCACTTTGTGAGAGACTTGATTAGTGACAAGAATATCATTACATCATATGTAAAGACTATAAACAGACTGCCAATATCATCACCATGCCTCTTCCACCTTCATCCTTCTTATATATGTGTGGCAAGCTAGGAATATATGATGTATACTATCCTTCTTGAGGGGGAGTGTTGGTGGTATATTATGTTATTTATTTTCCCTTGTATTAGCTAATTGGGCTTCCTCTACTTAGGTCCATTAGAATTAATTTAGTTTATGTTATTTTGTGTATCTAGTACATCTTACAATGAGACAAGGCTATATAATGACTCTATATAACCATGATACTCTCATAATCATAATAATTTTTCTTCACACATGTCACTTGGTGTCTCACCATATCATGCCCTCTTTTTAACATAGTGGCTCCATAAACCTTATTAACACTACATTAGGGTTTGATCATGTATACATACCAATTCAAGGTGGAGCATCATGATACATGTCGAATTGACATATTCATTATCACAACTTTCTATTGCTATTATCACCAAACTCTTTTTTCTCATTGAGCTAGATCACTTTCATGTTTTACTTTCCCCAAAGTTCTACTAATAATTATAAATATGTTTGTTATTCTTTGTTTAGATATGAAATTAAGCATGTATATATCATGATTATTAAAATTAAGATCCCAAGGAAACAATCGTATCAGGAAAATTTATATGTTTCGTATATGGAATGCTTTCATGTCAAGTCAAGCTTATACAAGTGACTTAATATATATATATATATATATATATATATATATATATATATATATTATATATATATATATATAGGGTAACAATCTAGTGAGAAACATATATTGGTGAGAGTATGAGAGGCATTTGAATAACTCTCCACATAGATCATTCTTTCATAATCCAACCATATATATTACAAGTATACCTTAATATTTAGATTCCTATAAATTTTTATCACCATCCGATTTGTAGATCATTCACAACAACAAAATACTTTTCGACACTCTATATTGAATTTCAAGCTGACCGTTGGATGTAAAAAGTGTATATTGTATATATAGACATGTTAACAATTTCTGAATGCAATGGTTTTTTGTGAGAAGGTAAATGAAATGATGCTTTTTCCATCTATATGGTTGCATTTTAAAAAAAAGTTCCAAATTTGTAGTTATTCAAATGCCTCTCATGCTCTCACCATAGGATGTTTCTCACTGGATCGCTACCCTATATATATATATCAAGTTTAAGTGAGGTTTTTTTTCATATATCATGGATTATCATAAACATTGAGGTTTGATTTTTATCCACTTTTAGATAAAAGGAGCTTATCAAGCCCGAGCAACTCAAGGTAAGACACATCTATGTCAAGGCAAACATGCTAACCACCAACATCTACCTATACCAAACTTCCACCCAAAATTTTTAAAAGAAGGTAACCACTAGATTTCTTCACATGAAACACGAACCCGAGTATGAGGCCCATCATGGGATCAAACATCATATACACCATCTAGGGTTTTGGGGCATCTCCCTCACCTAGTTAGATGGAAAAGGTACATATATTCAGATGCATGTTTATCTAGGTTAGAACTTTTTGCAAGAAATCTAGGTTTCAATATCATCAAATGAACCACAAAGTAGGGGTATCAAATAATAAACTCAAAAGTTGTATATATAGGGACTTATTTGTCATGTATTTCATCATTCATATATTTTAACATTTTACATATATTAGAGGTTAGTTACTCTGACCTTCTCCCATGTCAGGTTCACTCACTCTAGAATTCACCCTTATCATATGTCCCATATTATAGGTCCTTCTTTTAATGAGACTAAGGCCCGTGTTGGTACCTAACCATATATCACTTATCATACCTCAAGTTATACAAAATAAGGTACATGAAAGCATGCCAACCCACTAGTTATGTGTAGAACTAAAAAACTCATATATATCACACTTGGTTCTTGACTAGCTAGGGATTCATGGTCGCAACTCATCTCATGTCATCAAAACATACTTGAATCCTCTAAAAACAAGCTTAAGTAATATTTAAGCAAACTCATATCATCAACATCAACATCAACATCAACATCAACATCAACATCAACATCAACACAAACACAAAAACAAACACAAACACAAACACAAACACAAAAACAAACACAAACACAAACACAAACACAAACACAAACATCAACATCAACATCAACATCAACATCAACATCAACGTCAACGTCAACATCAACGTCAACGTCAACATCAACATCAACATCAACATCAACATCAACATCAACATCAACATCAACATCAACATCAACATCAACATCAACATCAACATCAACATCAACATCAACATCAACATCAACATCAACATCAACATCAACATCAACATCAACATCAACATCAACATCAACATCAACATCAACATCAACATCAACATCAACATCAACATCAACATCAACATCAACATCAACATCAACATCAACATCAACATCAACATCAACATCAACATCAACATCAACATCAACATCAACATCAACATCAACATCAACATCAACATCAACATCAACATCAACATCAACATCAACATCAACATCAACACCAGCCTTAGATCATCTAGGGTACCTACTATATAGCCTAACCTTTATCATGCCTCTAGAAAAATCTCGACATTACACCTACCATCAAAACATTTTTATCTAGAGTAATGTTACATCTCTTTCTCTTAGGTTAAATGGACACTCACTACCTTTCTATGAGTGGTAACATTTTTGCATATACAGATATATTAATACTTGAAATAAGTATTGTCCAACATTTAAATGTGTAATGAAAATTACCATACTCCATTTGAATAAAACCAAAACCAAGAGCAAGTCATCACACTCATTAGGCGGTCTAGTAACATGACATCTAGAGAACTAGTAAGAACATGATGCACACTTGTGAAGCTACCCTAAGCAGATGTTGCAAACATATGTTCAAGGTTTTGATCTTTAGGATCTCCCTCTTCTCACCCTCCTAATCTTACATCCCATAGTACAAGACATACAAACAACAAAAAAAAGGTTTCATGAATTACACAAGTGTACATATAGTTATAGAACATCTAGGTTCCAACCTAGAGGCTAATTCAAACCTAACCCATAAAGGATAGATCATTACGTTTCATTTGTGTTTCATGTGAGAAAATATAGGGTGTATTTATTGTTCATGCTATGATACCATCTATCATAGAGCTATTTATTACCCAAATCCACATTCCAGATGTCTAGAAAGTCAATGGCGAAAGAACTCGGGTGTCTGTCCCCAGAATGGTGGTATTATCAAAACACAAATGGGGAAGCATAAACTCTTAGCATACATGAACAATCAACTAGATGCATAAGCTAACAATTCTCAACATACAAGTAATATTGTGTAACATAATTTATTGCATAGTTTCAATTACACATTTAAGAGTACATTATAGAAGTTTGATCATGTAAACTAAACTAGGATCTTACAAAAGGTACAACCTAAACACTTTCTCACATGAAAACTTCTCCCCAACTATTCATGAACCTAAAACATATGAGAAACAATCATATCTACACACATGGTTCGAGTATAGGGCATAAAGACACACACACACACACACACACACACACACATATATATATATATATATATATATATATATATATATATATATATATATATATATATATATATAAGGTTGTCATAATTTGAGAATATTTGTAAAAGTAAACGAATAAGAGTAGTAACAATTAATTACTGTACAAACAAATACCCATGCGTTAGTCATTTTTCTCCATTATACCAATCAAATCATATATCATAAGTCCTTTTACCGAATTCTCATCGGAAAGGGTTTGTGAGGGCGCTGAAGACTCAAAACAATTAGCTATTTCTATTTCTACATGAGGCCCCCCAAACAACCAAAGTCATTAAGCAAACTCTATCTCAGGAGCTTGTAAAATGGAGATCTATACTATGTGTTCCAGTTATAAAATCAACGAGACAAAAGATTGAGTGCTATATACAAAATACTATAAACCAATATTTTGCAATTATGAAAACATACAATCATATCAAGATTCAAGCAAGAAAACCATAATCATATAATTATTAAAGCACATGTACCTATATTTATAGGTTCTTAACCTATCCTTGACCATCTAGATCAAAACCAATTCCTTATTAGGAACATAACCCTTCATTAAGAGATGTTCAACATATTACTTATTAGGCCCATGATTAAGGTTTTGATCAACTTAGTTTTAAAGTTAGTTATTAGAACATTTGATGATCTTTTACTGATTTATGGTGCATCATAAAGGTGTGTTTGAAGTTTCTTGTCATTTTGAGGTTGCATTCATTTTTATGATTATTTCAAGGTTTCTATAACTTATATACATTTCTAGGCAAAAACACCCCTAACATGGAAAACAATATTAGATTAACCAAGTCATGAGATTTAGACATTAAATAGGATTATGATCATCAATATACAATCATATGAAGCACATTTCGAAGTAGGTGGATGTCACATTAGGTCTAGACACCATGTAGGTTAAGTAGCGATCCACATTTCAACAAGAATTAAATTATTAATATAGTTTAGAAATGCTATTAGGGTTAGAGATATGAGTTAGGCGAACATATACATCAAGGGGGCACAAATGTTAGAGTAAACACTAACTTAAGGGGAGGGGACATAATATTAAGATCTATGTCTAGATTAGGGCACAAGAAGGACAATCAAGCCATATATGTCACATATTAGATCCATTATAGAGAATATAGAGTCACATACATCACCATATCACATGAGGAGTTGATCTTAGGCATTAGGGTTACACTACCTCATGAGACTTCTGATTTAAAGAATCTAATATAGTTTGGTGCATAAAGGGGTCAAAGTCATCATTTGATTATAATATCATCATGTATTGTCATAAAAGTGTCAAATTCATGTATTAGGTATCATATGAGCTAATTGTAGCAAGGAGTATGATCTAGGGAATACATGTAATGTAGCATCATATGGTAACTAATTTCGAAGTATGTGAATCTTTGATGCTATTTAGAAACAAGGTTCTCCCAAAAAGTCCTAAGATTCATCATTTAAGTCTAAAGTAAGTCACATATGCATAATGGTAAACAGGAGTACAAGAAAGGAAATTAGGGCTCTCAACATGTTCAAGAATGTACAAAATTTACTATTTTGATGATTATAGGATAGTTTGAGCATTAAAGATTAAAAATTTATCATCTAAATGCATTATATATACAATATGATTAAAGCAAGACATTTTAGAGAAAATAGTGGTTATAATGATAAAATTAGGGCCTTCAACCACGTCACTTGTCTAGATATCATCTACCTTATCAATATGATATATTGGATCATGTATTTTGACCAAAGGAGTTAGGAATTATGATATTTTGAAAAATCTTCATCATCAACTAAATAGGAAAAGGTGGCATTACCATATCATTTTGGGGATAATTGGAACCATTGATATCCCCAAACATGCACCTACTATGCCCTATCCACTAGGAAAAGAGGGAGGCACACATGGTTGTTGACCACAATTAAATGGCTTTAGGAAGGGAAATGCTCAACTGCCAGATTTGGGTCAGGGCACATATGACAGTCATTGCGCCAGTGGCCTCTTGCCACATGCTACACAACTAGATCCAAAGCTCCTCGACGTCAAGCTTGCCAGCACTACTGGGGATGGAGGAGGGGCCCATGTCCAGTCTTGGAAATAGGTCATGCAGGCTTCTCTCTTCCCTATAAAGCTAAGGGAATAAGGATCACATCCAAGGAGAGATAGGGGAGAATGACACAAAGGCACCATGGGTGACAGATGTTATGGAGCTGGAGGAAGAAGGTGTGTTGAGGGAGTTCTAGGGCATGATAGGGATCAAAATCAATGGGTAAAGAATGGGAAATAAAGAGAGCAAATAATAGGGTTAAATTTTTATGAATTGGAGTGTAGGGGAAAGTTGGCATGGAGGTACACCTCTTGATGTTGTAGTGGTATGGATAGATATAGGGGATGACTCCAAAACCTTTGAATCCAAGGATGATCCATGACCCATGGACGGATAATCTTGATTGATTGAGGACTACATGGCTAGATTGTTTTCATGTTTAAGTGCACCCTGGCTAGGCCACATGCCCTTGATGGGCCCAAGGATTATCAAACCAAGAAGTTAGAAAAGGAGGAGGAAAAAGGGATTTAAATGGTTATCTTATAAATGCCATAAGTTCGGATCTATAGATCTAACTGACTTGATTTGAACTGTTGGATTCATAGTTGAATCCTCTATAACATGCGAAGGGCACATTAACTAGGCTCAATTTGGATTGCAAGATGACGATACATTATAAGCAAGGAACTTAGGACAACATGGAAATTAATGTCACAAATTGAATATAATGTATAACATGACCAATTTGGATTATCAAAACACTCACACTATGAAATTGATATTGTTATTGAGTAAAAAGTTCAGTAGAAGCAAGATAATGAGTATATTAATTATAGGAGAGAGAAAGTTAGGTTGTTACAATGGACTATTAGTTCAAAAAATCTTGCTTCAAATCTATGTCATACCAAGTGTTAATTAATTATATAATGTAATATTATATGACATAAATAAGTAGATATGTCCTCAATTGTATTTCATTGACAATCCTCATGTTTCATGTACTTGACTCTAATGGAGACAAAACACTTAGACAAATCAATCTCATGCATCACTCTTAAGTAGTATATAATCCATTATTAAGAAACCATTAAGTCACACCATTAACCATGATGGTCATGCCATGTTTTCTTTACAAAAGCATGCGTGTGATCAATATATAATTAAGAAGATTTCTTTTTGAGCAAGTCAGGCTGCATTCTTATTCATCTAGCCTTCCTCTTGTAAGAAAAATCAAAACTTGATTACAATCACTAAATAGAATTCCATTATCAAACTTGGTAGTACTACTACCATCACATGTTTCATAGCTAATAATATCACTAATAAGCTCATCAAGTGGATTGACATAATTGAAACAATTGAAATGTCTTTTAGGATGTAACCTGGCCAGCACATCTTCTGCCTTGTTCATGGTTCTACTTATGAGTCTAACCTCACATTTATCCACTTAGTTGTCTCCTAATTTTAGAGGACTAGTAAGAATATTTATGAAAATTATTAATCTCCTCTGTAATTGCCTTCAACGCAGTGCTACAATTAGATTCGAACATGACCTTGGTAAAGTTATGCTCCTCAGCAAGATCAAGAGCCAAAGATATACCTGCCAATTCAAACTCAATCACATTTGTATAATGAATACATATCCCACAACCCCTTCTCCATATACCATGTTCATCCTTACCAACAACCACCCCCACAACATCTTTCTCCCCACTAATGCATATGTATTCATCTTCAAGTATTGTGGTGGCAGTGGAATCCACCTAGTCTCTTGCGGACTACTGGAACTTATGCTCTCCTCAAAGAATGTCTGATGGTAGAAGCTTAAACATTTTTGGATATACATAATTTTATGGGCCGTACTTCTAGTTTGGTACTTTAATACATGTAGAATCCTACATGTCTAGATGTGATGGTAGGTGATAAGGAATTTAACAGTTAAGGATTCATGAAAATTAAGATAGTGTTTGATCCAATTGGTTGTGTTTGGGATGATAAAGCACATCTGAAGATCTTATGGCTCTAGTATACCCTTCCATACATCTTTGGATAGCTCACAATCTCAAAGAAAATGGATTATAGTTAAGTATTCCTTTCCACATCGACCGCAGGTCCCCTCATCGGTCAAATGTTGAGATCGTTGTCTGCTATTTGTTGGTATTTCCTCATGAGTGAGCAACCATCTGAAAGTATTCAACTTAGTTGAGGATTTGAGCTTCTAAATCTTGGTCCAGTTACCCAAGTTTCTAATATCCTTGTCTCAACTGAGAAACTCATATGCCAATAAAAGCATACAACTCAATACTTACTAAATTGACATTGTGACAACCCATCACATAAATTGAGATTACTCAAAACCTAAACATGATTAACTGCTAATAAAAAAATAACTTAAAAGAGAGCTAATTAAAACTGATTAAATTTTCACAAACTTACTCAACAACATTTGCATAAAAGCCTATCATATCAAAATATTTCATAAATCATACTAAAAATCTCTTACAAAGGCTCTGTGTCCTCAACCACAACATATACACAAGAGATAGCATCCACATGTACACCATCAGAATACTAGGAAAGATCGAGTCGATAAAACACTATATTCAAAATATTCCTGCCTGGGCCTGAGAGTAAATGGATCACTCTAGGACATACTAGCCATCTAAACAAATATCCATCTATGATCCATCACATTAAATCCTCTTCGCTGCCACAGTCCTGCTACTTCTACTGATGATCACCTAAAACTATTGTGGTGACCTATGGGTGAGACCCATGTCCCAGTAAGAGATATAACTCACAACAACACTTATTGATTACAACTAGTTATGTTATTAAACAAGTTAAGTAGATTAAGCATATTAAACATATAGACAAATAAAGAAATAAAATGGAATTATCAAACATAGTTGCTTTATTAACAAAAATTCTAATTAGATTCTTAGAAGATAGCACAATTCTCAATTACAAGATGTAGATATTATCATGAACATACCCATTATCATGAGCCTTACTAGCATCATAAGTATTAAGAGCCACATGTGCATATTTGAAAAGTAGGAACATATCTATCAATATAGCATGTCTAAAGTCACAAATAAAGCTGACCACATAAGCATATCAAACAATATACCACATTCTAACATCATAGGCAAATCCAATAGGATGATTAAATTTTACAACAAAAACATGTGTAATAGTATAAGGCATATCTAATAGCATAGCGCTGCAGACAACATAAGAATCTCTAATAATATAAACATTTCTAACAATATAAGCATTTATAATCAATATAACATGTGAGAATACCTACTTTATAAGAAGATCTAACAACATAAGCATAGCTATTGGCATGAACATGGTTAGCAGTATGGGTATAGCTAACTACATAGGTATGACTAGCATCATAATAAATTATAATAACATAAGTATAGCCAATAGTATAAGCATGTTTACAACATAAGCATGTTTAAATCATAAGCATATCTATCTTTGATTAATGCTCGATACATCATCTATATGTGAGAAGGGCAAACAAGGGTTATTATCCAATGTGAAGCGATGTATATCATCCTAATAGATATGCTACATGGTTGTTTAAATCTTTTATTAATGTCCCGAGGATTTGAGTTATACCACCCAAATCCAACTGACCACTGCTAAGTCAAATTACAAAATAGTGACATATAGTCCTGTAAACACCTAGCCCACCTTAGTATAGGTTACGACGTTAGAAACTAGGGTATATAACCCAATCACTAAGGTACAACCACAATTGTCCTCTAATCACATCACATATACACAATCACCAAGACCCGACCACAATCGTTATCAAAATACTTGGGATCAGGATGACAAGGATGTACACTCCAGACCCCCGCAAACTCAATAATATGCACTCTGAGTTCTCCGTAGGAAGACTCGTTTCACCATCCAACAAAGTTTTGATTCTAGAATGGATCTATGGCCAGGGAAACTACATGATTCAGGTTTCACTCTGATTAGTTAAATATATTGAGTGAATTAAGGCTAAATTAAGCAAGTGGATATTATGTAACAACTCTCGTACATATAAAACGTATAGGACATATTCCTTATTACAATTCCACATGATATTATTTCATTTTCCATTCACGACTTTACTTGCCATCACACCAACACATGATATAAAATCCTTATAACATTATCCTAGGGTACCAACCCTTATCACATCATGAAGAGAATATCACCTCCATTAGGGTTCAATCATGCCCAAAGGCAATTTAAGACCATCACATTATCTCTGCAAGAAATCATTATCTTTCCATGCTTTATCAAGGCTCGAATACCATCACATACATGTAACATGTAACGTTTGTAACATTGCACTTAACAACAAACTAGAGTTACAACAATGTAGAGAGAGAAATTAATCCATCATTATATTAAATGCACAAGGAAACTAAGCAAGATCTTTGTGTTCTTGAATTGGATTAAGGTTCAACAACTTAATAAATTTAGGGTTTCCAAAACAACGATTGTATGTAATCCCTAGTTCTTCTTATCTCCAAAAAATCTTAGAAATAAGGGCATTCCTTTATTATAACAAAATGCAAGGGAACTATACACCATCATTTAATTGTACTAGGATTAGAGTTAACAACACAAGTTAGCTTACATTGTGAATCAACACTTAACAACAATCTTAGGTTTATATCCATTTGAGGGAAAAGGTAAGACTACCAACTCATGGGGCTCAAAATCATTAATTCTAACTCATCAAATTCCCAACATCATGTGCAATAAACACAACCTATCAAATCATAGATCATACATCTGACCATCAATTTCAAGGCAATGAAAACCATTGCATCATGTATATGAATCAACACCATTGAATCACAATTGCATAAATCATAACCATTAGATGCAAAACATGCAAAACTTTGAGACATTCATCTAGAAAACCACCTAATTATGTCTTAGAAAAACCATGTATCACCTTAGGGTGTGAGCCCTATACTCACCATCAGTTTCATGAGCATGGAAACCCATCAAATTATATATTAGTGAAACCATCATTTATCTTATCCAAGCAAACCATCGATTAAGAAACTAAGTGAACCGCCTGTTTAATACTTAAGATAAAAAAGTATATGACCTCTTAGGATGACCATGGGATGTGCTACTAAAGAATACCATTGATTTATCACTTACAGAAATCAGCAATTGGGATAGCCATCGATTGCCAACCTAGTGAGACCATCGAATTATCCACGAGAGAGCACAAAAACCATCAGATGTGAGAGGAAACAAAGTCATCTTTTTTAAGCACCAAAAGAAGCAACTAAGTAACCTCCATCAGTTGGCACAAAGATCCCAACCACTGAGTTATGGAAACAAGAGAAAATCAGCTCAAAACATTAGAGAGAAACCATCGCTTGAGAGAGAAATAAGACCATTGACTTGATCCACTTGGGAGAGCATCATGACCATCATTTCTTAAACATAAAAAATCCAAAACAGTAGTAAATACAAATCATTGATTGGTAATAAACGTTTGAACCAAATAGCATCAAAACCAACTATCAGATTGAAACACAAGGAAAGAAAAATCAGCTCAAAATCCTAGGAAGAGCCATCGTTCATGTGGCTTAAGATAATCATTGATCATACAGTTATGAAGAAAATATAATTATCATTTCTTGAGCTTACTAAAGTCATCAAAATAGTAACTAAAGTACCATAATCATTCTTTCCTATAGGCCAAGCCATCGAATCACCTAACAAGTAGAATTTTTTTTCAAGGCACCAAATAAATCGTAGCTAGTTTCAACCATTTAAACACCATAGATTATTAATGATTATGGAAGCCATCAACCAACCAGGGATAAGAATATTAAGACCATGGGTTATTGGGAATCTAATAAGGTCATCAAAATAGTACCAATACACCACATAGTTCTACACAAATGACTAGTCATCGAATCATGAGGCAAGGTAGAAATCAACTCAATTAGGTCAAGGACAACCATCAATTTCCACCACAACAACTTCATCAATTCGTGGACAAGCAAGATATAAAGCTTAAATCCCAGCACAAAGAATGCGCACAAGATTAAGGAGAGCTACCAAAAAGTTATCTACTAAAAATCATAATATATGTATTCACAACTTAACTAAGGTATCAAATTTGCTACTCATGACTAGGTTTTAGAGCAAGATTTAGCATGTCAAGATGAATAGTAAGCAATAAACGTGGAGAAAGTTATATAACTTGGCTCTAAGATGAAGTTTCAGATCCAAAAAGAAAGAAACTTAAGGAAGAAGGGAGAAAATCCTAGCTTTGAGATTCTCCATTTTTCCAAACTAGTTCCATCTTCAAGAATGAGAAACCCTAGATCAAAGGAGCAAGAAGAAGAGTGTCTTTCATGTTTCTAGCACAAACTCAACTATGGGGACCAGGGATCCGACCAAGAAGAAGATAACATAGGGTAGGATTAGAAAGGAAACGAATCTAATAAAGAAGAGACTACTTGCTTGGGTCAAGAACAACTAAGGAAGCATCAAAATCTTGAAAGAAGACTACATCCGGATCCCATGATCCTATGCAAGTAGATCACCCCAAGATCTTCCTTTCTTCAGCTCCTTTCCTTCATAAAGAGAGAGGGACGAGCTCCAAAAGCAAGAGAGGATGAAGGGGGTGAAGTAATTGTGTAAAAGGATATGTTGCATGTAGAGAAAGGGGTATAAAAAGCTAAAAGGGAGAGAGAAGAAAGAGGCAAGGTGTCTAGCAAAACATGCCAAGCGTTCAAGGTCAAGAGCATCCATCCCATAAAACCCAGTAGCTCCATGTAGTGGGGGGTCTGGTGGACCACCGAAACTTGTCTCCCAAATCAGCTATTGGCCCCTACTCACAATAAACCGATCGTTCATGCACTCAAGGTAGCCCATCTATGCGAGGAAAATCCTAAGTAAATGTCATGAACAAAACCAAGGTGAAACTAGGCGCCCCATGTCACAACTAACTCCAGAATGATATAAAAATATGTGAGGCACAATAAGTATGAGACAATTGCAAAATTGGATAAAAGTCCAAAATGTGCACAAAATTGCGTAACTTACTCAAACATTGTTCAAACTGGACCAAACTTGAAACATAGCTTAATTAACTAATATCAAAGCATAAGACAAAGTTTAATTAGGCATGTAAGCCCTATTTAGGATAATTAAGCATGATTAGGGATTAATCCAGGTTAGGGGTCTTACATACATTATCAAGAAAATAATATATCGATGGAATTTTGAGGGTGAATACATACATAAAGAAAACAATCTAAGGTTTTCACTTGTTTCATTAATCTTGGACAAAATAGTCAAGAAATATTCTATGGTGGTCTGACCTTCTTACACTTGTTGAGCATAGAATGCATTATGTGCAGAAGCATGGTGAAAACTAAGGTACATTGAGATTGAAAACACGATGATCAACTACTACTATACACACCCAAAAAAAATAAATAAGGAAACATGTAATCTACCTAGTGAGATATGGGAAATATCATGCTAAGATTTTAGTTGAGGAGATTAAATTTTTGGGATGGTAGTGGAAACATGAATATGAAGATGATGATGAATGATAAGTTGAAATACATGCAAATGTTGGTTATGGTGGTAGTGGAGGGGGAGGGCAAGACTAAGGAGGAAGGTTAGAGATTAATCATGTCACAAGAAATATATATCAATAATTTCTTTTATACAAGAATATTAAATGACACTTAAAACGTAAGAGATAAGGTAAAGAAGAAGAAAAGGGGATTGTGTGCCCCAAGTTAGGTTAAAAACTTAAAAAATCATGGTTTTCTTTCTGAAAATTTATATGCCATAGTCTGTTTATCACATTATATATACTATATTTTATATTTATGTGTTACCATCTTTTTTTGGAGAAGGTAAGATATTACTATATCAAAAGAAAGTATAAGGGGACATACAAAAACCTTGTATACTATACAAAATGGGGGGTACTACCAAAAAGCCCCACTGTCTAAGGATAGACACCCTCACCCCTAACCACAACGATGGGCTTGGCCTTAATGACCCAACTCAACTATTGTACAAAAGGCTCAAAGAGATCCATGAAATCAATACAAGCTCTCCCATGAAATCTACAGTTATGTTCTCTTTAAATATCATGCCATAGGACCGAGAGCACCAGATCCACGAAGTGTCCAAAGTTGGGTTGGTTGGAAATCCAGTAAAGTATATAAGGGATACACACCCTGAGATTCATAGGTGGTTTCCCCCCCAAACCCATCTTCAGGGAGAGCCTCCACCATAGGTACCTTGAGTAACTATAGCCAAAAAATAAATGGTCATGGTCTTCTTCCACTTCCCTAGATAGCATACAACTAGTCACACCAAGTCCCACTTTTCAAGGTGGTCCCAGGTGGGGAGCTCTATATGATGCATATTAAGGAACAACAACTCCACTTGGGGCAATGAAGTTTGTGCCATAAAATCTCACACCACGTCACCTGAGGGGTGATGAAAGAAGAGTAGGAAGCCATCCTGCCATTCAGATTTCTCAGGCACTAGGTTTCAACCACCAAGGTGTAGGCATCGTTGGCCCTTGTCCAGGTTCTACACATGCTCCTCCAAACCCTAGATGTGTTGGGCCCAAGGGAAGCCTCATGATCATGGCCATAGTGCCTCCACATCTAGTTGGTCTAGCTAGAACCAGGGTTGTGGATGAAAGTGTCAACTCTCTTTGCAGTAGTTGAATCAATGAGAGCCTGAACATCAATAATGTTGAGGCCCCTTCATGAAATCTTCTTGCCACCATAGGTCAGGAAACAACATGAAACTTCCCTCCTCAAATGAACACACTCACAATTTCCCTGGGTTTGTCTAGAATGAAGGGAGGGAGCTCTACCTACATACACCAGAACCTAATTCTAGCCATCAAGATGAGTCAGGTCAGGGTGAGTCTCCCTGCCAAGGACATCCACACACCCATCTATGTGGATGCAGTCTCACTTAATCTATCAACACAAGGTTGGAAATCCTTTCATGTCTCCTTTCCCCCACTTAAGAGGAAGCCCAAATACCTCGTGGGGAAATTACCCCCAGCAAGCCTATAACTTCCTTCAGGTGACCTATCCTGGTGTGATAAGATCTGGACAAGAAAACTTATGACTTGAGATGACTCATATAAAGCCCCATAATTCTCCCAATCTGTCCATCATCCTGCTAAGGTTTTTTTAGAGATTCGATGCCGCCGAAGATGAAGAAAAGCACATCATCCATGAAGCTCATGTGCGGTAGTACCTTCACTCCTCCTTACCTAAAGGTGCTGATCTTGCCACATTCTACTTCATAATACATAAGAATAGTGAGGGGCTCCATCACCAAGGTGAAGAGAAGGGGAGACATGGGATCCCCTTATCTTAATCCATTAGTGGCCCTGAAGAGGCTGAAGGGGGTGCCATTAACAAGAACATAGAAAGAAGTGGTGGAGATGTATTCTTAGATCTGGAAAGTCCACCTACGAGAGAAAACCAAGCCACACATGATGTTCCAGAGGGGATCCCATCTCACGTTATCCTAGGCTTTAGCGATGTCAACTTTAATGTAGGCCTTGTATGAGTTGTTCTTCACTTTGAAGTCGATCAAGAATTCTAAAGCAAGGAGAACACTATTGGCTATACTCCTACCTTTGATGAAGGCAATTGTGATGGAGAAATGATGTCTGACAAGACCCTCTTCAATCTATTATCCAGTAGCTAAGCCAAGATCTTGTATAAGATGGAGCTTTAGGCGATGAGCCTCACATCATATATGGATTCAACCACCTTCTTTGTGGAACCATCCTGAGGATGCATGGCTCACCTTCCTAATCATCCCGTCACCCACCAGGAACCATCTGATCACCCTGCATATGCCAACTTTAAGTTACTCCCACACAGTCGATAAGAATCATGCATTGAACCCAACAGGGCCATGCTCCTTAGAAGCCCCTATGGAGAAGAGGTCTACCTTGATCTCACTCTCTGAGGCAAGGCCGGTAAGAAGGGCATTCATATTCTCTATAAATTTGAAATTAGGGGAGTGGAAGGTAGGCGTCACCCCATCATCCTCTTTGCTATATAAGCTAGAGAAAAAAATCCATCGTTGTCATTTCCATCTCCATGGGGGAGTTCACAGTAGATCTGTCTGATATGATCAAGGAGTGGATGGTGTATCACATCTAGTTCCCCTTGACATCCATGTGATAAGTCCCAATATTCTTATTGATGTCTTGGATCCATTTGAGTTGACTACGTTGCCAATAGATAATCTCCTCAGCTCTCTCTAGTTGTGTAAACTTTTTTTCTTAATACTACTCAGTGTTGATCACATCCAGATGGAGGGGATTATGTCTAAGATCCTCCACCACCACCTCATAGTTCATCCTTACTCTGTGTACTAGGTTATCAAGGTCAAATAAGCCTATGGACCATGACTTTAGAGATTCTTTAATATTTTTTTAGTTTCTCAGAAATGACAAACATGGGATTACCATCCACTAGTTTTTTCCATGTCTCCTTGATAATGGAGATGCATCTAGGACACTCCAACCACCAGTTGAGAAACCAAAAAAGTTTCCCCTTCATGTCTTCCATAGAAAGCTGAATCAGTAACCAGGCACGGTTACTGTTGTGGTGACTGCCTAGTTTAACATTTGATAGGGGAAAAACATCCAACCACACCTTATTAACATTGGCTCTATTTAAATGATTTGCAATATTCTTACTCACCACTCTTTTATTATGCCATGTAATAAATCCCCCACTCATGTTGAGTTCTATGAGGATAGAAACATTAATAGAACCATTGAAACGGTGGATACAAGAGTCAGAGACATGAAATCCTCACTTCTTTTTGTATGCCTTCTTAATATGGTTGAGATCACCCATGTAGACTTGTAGAAGTTCCCTCTGGTTGGCATCACATATAACCTCCCAAAGATTCCTCCTGCACATCTCTGAACTATGGCCATACAACGTAGAAATGACAACGTGAAGCCCCCTGGTGTTGATGCAACTAGCGGTAATCATCTGATCCATTTTGAAGAAGACTTGCACTTCCCAGAATGGTGGGTCCCATCCCATTTCTATATGGACACCCTCCACCTGATTTGAGGTTAGAGGAACTCATCCAACCAACATGGAAAAGGCTAGGGATATGATCCCTCACATATCTTCTGATCCTCATCTCAATACTGACCACCAACGTCACCTTCACCTCCCTAATAATCTACCTCAACCGTCTTTGTTTCTCTGGCCTGACTGCTCCTCGCACATTCTAGGCACGGAGGTACATGAACATTGTAAGATATAAATATTACATTCATTCTAAGTGTATTGATATACTATATTTAGGGGTTTACAATATGTCTAATTGAGATATCTTATAATCCTTAATGATGTAGCAAAACTCTATTTGATGATGATTGAGGATCATACTATGAAATCCATGATATAAGATCATTCTCACACTTACTTATGAGGACTAATGATATGAGTAATCTATGTGACTTTGGACCAGAATATGATAAGTTTTCAACTATGAAGTAATGGAGTATGATAATGATTTCAAACTTAACCATAAGATTCATAACAATTAGTTGAAGATTTATAAATAGTTGGGAATTTGTAGAGTCCTAATAGTAGATATTTTGATATGTAAAGCCTTAAAAATGTGATCCTTCCAGTGGATGTAGTTTGTGGTAACAACACTTGTAATTTGTATGTGTAACGCCTGGGCCTACTGCCCTAGGCTCCAATAGAGTTTTAAGAATAACGAATGGCCCCACAAACCTCCACTAGCCTTAACTACACACTCTATCCACACTCATGAGCAAGCCGGGGTCAACTTCCCGACTGGTCACCCATCCTAGTACTACTCCAAGCTGAACATGCTTAACTATGGATTTCTTTAGTGATGTACTCCCAGAAAAAGAGACGCACCTTGGTGATATGTGTACTCCAATCATTCCTTTTAAGATCATGTTATCTGAGGCCTCAAATCTTGGGACGTTATAATCTCCCCCAGTTAGACTCTTGACGTCCCCATCAAGGCTCAACTATATGGCCTCATAATATTTCCCCATTTTAGTGCAGACCCAACAAGGCCCATGAACCCCAGCTCTCGATCACGAAATACCAGTGTAAGGGTGGCTACATCACCATGTATAGCCCTTTCCTACATGCCTAGACTGCACAACTCAAGACTGGCATGCCACATGCCCATGTGGGCCCCACCTACTAGAGGGGTTATGGCTCTGATACCATTTGTAATGCCTGGGCCCACTGCCCTAGGATCCAGTAGAGTTTCAGGAATGACAACTGACCCCACAGACCACCACTAGCCTTAACTGTGCGCTTTATCGGCACTCATGCACAAGCCAGGGTCAACTTCCCGACTGGTCACCCATCCTAGTACTACTCCAAGCTGAGCACGCTTAACTATGGAGTTCTTTAGTGATGGGATCCCAGAAAAGTAGATGCACCTTGGTGATATGGGTAGTCCAATCATTCCTTTTAAGATCATGTTATCCGAGGCCTCAAATCTTGGGACGTTACAGTATGAGAGGAAGTCCCCATTATTAATATGCTACTTTTTAATTGCATACATCTTGAAGGATAATTCATGTTCTGCAAAATTTCATAGAATACCCATTGGCCTTCTATTGGGGTTGTTAGATTAGAATTCATAAATAATTCCTACAAATTTTAGGATCAGGGGAAACATCAAGAAAGGAAAAAGTGGACCTCCATCAAGTACCAATGAACTATATGGGTCAATGGTATGTTTGTCCCTACCTATGAACTTGGAAATTGTAGAGGTAGACTCAATGATGATCCTCACACACCATAGAATGGATAAACAATCAACTTCACTTGATTTATAGACAAGTACTTAACTATACATAAGGAGAGATCTACAAGTACATATATGATGAGGTGCACATCCCCTTGAGTTAATAATATCAAATTGAATCTCATACTTCCTATACATCTATAAGTTGAAGATATAGGATGGATCTCATAGAGGAAACACACACACACATTACACACACACATATATACATACATACATACATATATATATATATATATATATATATATATATATATATATATATATATATATATATATATATATATATATATATATATATATATATTAGGCGGGGATTTCTTGGTAAGAAATGATCATGAAGATAACGTAAAATAATAAGAAGGGAGAATTGTGCATGTGATACAATTGGTTGGATTTAGAGGACAACCATTTTAAAGTAACATATGTTTGGTCAAGAGAGGATCTAATATATTATCACGACTGAGGTACTTTTATGTTGTTAGTATCTTTGGAACTCTTATTGCATGAACTGTATATGAGAATGGGTTTAGGAGTGAGACTCCCAATTCTATCCTTACATTCCCTATACAACTCTAGACATGAAACATTCACTAAATAATACCATTTCTTTAGATCGGAGAAACTAACCTTTGAGTTTGCCCATGCCTTTTGAAGGGCATATCAACCCTTATTTTAGTGCAATTAGGTTGTAAGTGTTACACAATCAAACTATACATGTAACATGTTTTGCTTCCATGGGTGAATAAGATGAAGAGGAGGGTCATGATGTGACTTTGTTTGTGTAGTCAAATGAGATGGCACCACAATATATAGACTGTGGGCCCAACTAAGCTCTTAGATGGTGCACGTCAACCATGGGGGAAGCACATAAACATCCTATTTCTCTTGGTAAATGGATAAAAAATCATATAAATAAAAAATATAAAATCATTATTTAGTTATTTAAATTAGTATTATATTGATCAACTTTTAAAAAAAAAGTTATATACCATATTAATATAAATAAGGTAAATGTGGATTTAGAAAGTAAATGATAATGTTATGCTTGCATTAAAGACAAGGTTAAATTTATTTCAAATGAATAAATATCTAAGGAGGGTACATGTAACCAGTTACCTATTTAAATCTTAAAATAAAATGTGATGCCAACAAGATTTATATAAACACATAACAACCCTAGGTTTATATGAGTTCAGGTAATGACTATATTTATAACATTTACAAAAATCTTATGAAATCACATGTTAAACTATACTCAGGGATAAAATCCCTAGATTAAATTAGCACTTAAATTCTTCTTGTAAATTATGAGAAAACCATCTCAACTTTTTTTTTTGTATTATGAAACACAATGCTAAGCTTCATGATCAATACTAATCATGAACCAAGGGTATATGTTAATGTCCCTAATTAAATGGATACACCATGATAGACAAAAATATGCCACATGATTTACGTTAATAAACATGAAAAGTAAAAAAATCTAGTATTAAGTTGACAAACCATAATTAGACTTAAACTCTAGTAAATCAAATATGGTACATGGTTTAGGTTCAAGTCTAACTTTAAATAATAATAATAACCTATTTTGATTTTAAAACTAAGAATAATGATGATCATGATATCATTGATGTTAATTACAATTGATCAGGTGCTGAAAAAAATCTAGGATGATAATAAGTGATATGACCAAGGTATGAAATAAGTTACATTGTTATATACTAACACTATTCCATTATCCCACTTGCAACAAATTTATCATACATGCATCTTTATTAGTTTTCAAGTGTCTTCATGTTTATAATGCTTGGCATATGACATAGTTTGTTGAGATATTTGAATATTATGACTTGCTTATGATCTTTGGTTTCATACTATGCATAAATTAATCTTTCTAAAAACATAAAATTAAGGACACAATTTAAGTGGTGCACTATATGTAATTTGGATGTAAATTTGGTTACATACAAGAAAAGACTAGTACTACCAATTATAAAACTTAGTCTATAAGGGTAATAGCCTATATATTGTAGCTCTTGAGTGGGGAGGTTAGTTGCATTCATGTTCTAAGTTACTATCTTGCATGCATTTAGTACATGCAAGTCATAATAAAATATGTGGCCTACATGTTAAATCAGAAGCTTGAGTTTATGCACTCCTATACATGCATATAACATATGTATATTACATACATATGTATATGTCATATATATTATGTAATTGTATATATAAGTATATATATCATATATATTATGTATTTGTATATATAAGTATATATATCATATATATTATGTATTTGTATATATAAGTATATATATCATATTATCAATCTTATGATATAAATTGTATAGATTTTTTATCTACGTAATCATCACATTTATGATGACTATTCCAATTCTCATGATTTTAGGTTTCTATCTGTCTAAATGGTATACAAAATAGGATATTCGAAGTGAGAAAGATCTCACCTATATTGTATAGATCCTTGTTTAGTATATCAATATGCATATGTTCAATATTCACTTAATATGTAATTTTGTTGTAATACATTTGTATTATTTTCATGTATGCGTTTATGAATTTGGATGTGTATAACATGGATGTTAATGTAATACATCGGTGTTGATGTACACTTTTATACATTATTGGCAATTTTCTAAATTTCTGCTTGGAGGATAGTCTGGAGCTCTAAATTGGGGCTACTCCCAATTTTTAGGGTCTTAGTTGAAGATATAAATATATGTTAGGGAACGAACAATGTGGCACATGGAAATTTTGTCAAAGAACAAGAATATGCATTTACACATTACAATATTCCATATTAAGTTGATATAAACTCAAAACTTGGACATATTGAATCCTTTTGTGGCTAGTCTCTAGGAAGGTTAGCCAATATTATAGGACCTAGGTTATATATAACTAATTGTCAATTAGTGCTAAGATCTCTCCTCTTATTCTCATGTTGTCTTTTTCTATGAGAAACATGCTCCATAGATTCGAGTAAGGCAAAGTAGCAATATAAATGAGTGAATACCTTAAAATGTGGACATATTTATGTGTGGATGCTAATTACAAGATAGAGGTTTGAATTCTTACTCTTTCACTTGGAATAACATTGTGATAGAATATATATTGTGTGAGGGATTCTGATTTGGTTTTGCTTCCCAATTATCCTAAAACCTAGTGGTTCTATACTATGATTGTATGAGCCAATCGGATAATACACACACATACATATATATATATATATATATATATATATATATATATATATATATATATATATATATATATATATATATATGTGTGTGTGTGTGTGTGTGTGTGTGTGTGCATAGATGTGTGTATGTTTATGTGTGTATATATGTACACACACATACATATATATATATATATATATGTGTGTGTGTGTGTGTGTGTGTGTGTGTATGTTCTATTATAAATGTATGTAAATATGTAAATGTGTCTACACTCGTGAAGGTAACAGGTAGAAATGCAACTTGAGTGAATGAGTTTGACATAAATCTAGATGAGTGATGCCTAGGTGACAAGTGTAGTACCTAAAATGTCTATAGCCATAATAAAGAATAGCATAGATAGATAACATATATGGTCTAAGTTTGAATATGAATATGTGAGTTTTATTTCTAATGATAAATTCATTTTTGATGTTCTAAGTTACGTTTTTTTATCATGCAAACCCTAGATTGTCTATCCCATCCATGAAATTGTTTACTAGGCCTTCATCTTCCTACAATTCATGTTTCTAGTGGAGTTTCATGTATGCACTTATGTATATATATCAACATTGACTTAAGA